>ML677368.1:2972849-3195288 GCA_007922305.1 Dermatemys mawii
TTTCTTTCTTTCTTTCTTTCTTTCTTTCTTTCTTTCTTTCTTTCTTTCTTTCTTTCTTTCTTTCTTTCTTTCTTTCTTATAAATCCTGGGGAGAGAAAAACTACATTGAATTTTTGAGAACTCTCACCATGTGATGAAACTATGTACTTGTGATATGGTACTTTAAGGCCTTTTACCCCTGCTTAGATCCTCTTCAAAACTTCCTCCCACATATCTTCACCTGGAGTTGGGACTGAGAGAGCAACTGACTAGCAGTTTGCGGAGTTAGAACTACAGCTGGTTGGAATAACCCCTCCTGGAAAATTTGAAACCTTCCAAACAATATTTTGACTTCATTGAGAAAATGAAATCTGAAATTTTGGGGCCAAATTTTTTGGTGGGGTTAGATTTTTCAAACAAAAGTCAAAAATTTCCATGGAAAGCAGATGACGTCTTGCAAAAAAAAACCCCAAAGAACAAAAAAAAACCCATTTTGTTTAATCAAACAATCCCAGATGAAAAACTATTTTGATGGATTTTTTTTTCAAGTAGCACTAGTTAGACGCTTTCCTGGGTTGTTTACTCAAGAATGTGATTCAGTTGAGCTGCTTTTTCTACAGTTGTGTCATTTCTCCATTTCTTGGTTACTACAGATTGTCTGAATTTCCAGTAGTGGGGACAGTTATGAGTCACAGATGCTTTCACATCTGATATAATACATTTTTTTTCAGAAGACTTTGGCTTTCAACTTTAACATTTGAAATTATGAAGAAAAAGAACACACTTTATCCCTTGTAACAGTCACCACAAAGTCATGAGGGTTTTTGACAGAAAAGGGGCTCAATAGCAGGAAAATGAAGTGCTGTTCAGGATGAAGGGGATGCAACTGAATGCAGTTTTTACTTTTCATCGTTTGCTTTCTCACCTGTTTGAAGGTTTCCTCTGTATGTGTCACTCCTATGCTGTTAGAAGTTAGGTCTTTTGTTAAATTATTTAGAGCTTTCCAGGCTGCCAATCAGGGCAGGATTAAAGCTGTGTTTCTTTTTCTTTTTTTTTTCCCTGTTGGTCTGCTGCTGTTTTCCTTTACAAAACAGCAAACAAGAAACCAAAATGAAAAAAATTAACAACCATTACAGATGTACTATAGCTATGTTTGGTTGTCTCTGAAAGGAGTAAAGAGGCAGGGATCATATCAAGAATCATATTTTACATATTATGTTCTTTCTGTGGAAACAAATTTTCTATCAAGCCATATCAAGGTTTATTCATATTTTTTTTACTGTTAGTTATTTTTATACTTATATTTTGTAATGTTTCAGGCAAAATGTTAATCACAAGCTTTGAAAGACAGTATTTTGTTGGAGCTAGAATTTAGATACAAGCCAATTTTAAGACAATGTGTATTTACAGAGAGAGCGTGTGTGCTTTTATTTTGTGGATTTGGGGCTTCGTTCACAAATAAGGAAATAAAAAAATCCTGTGACTTCAGGCATTCTGCACTTGATCTGTTTCTGGATATTACTGATGTTTTGGACTCTTATGTCTCATGTTTGTCAAAGGAGGTAGCAAGACAAGTAAGGATCAACTATCTCCATTGCTGTCAGCACTTGCCAATGCTTTCCTCAGAGAAGGTAATCCCCCAGAGACCCTGAAGTATGCAAGAAAAACAAACAAACAAAAAGTCAGTGCTGGACCCTAACTATCCTCTGTGTCTAATTTCCCTTTTCCTGGGGCAAGTTATTGGGGAAAATAGTATCAAATAAATTTCCACTGCACTTGATCCCCCAAAACATGTTAGAACCTTCAGCTTCAGATCTGGATATGGCATAGAGAGTGCACTGATTTCACTACTTAGCAACTGATCTCCTCATACCTGTGGACAAAGGCTATTGCTAGATTTTTCAGCTGCTAAGTGTTGACTACTTCAGAAATAACCTGTCTTTTTGCACTATACTAAGAAGCCTATAAGCAACACAGACAATGCAGCTGATGAAACCCAAGGTAATACTCAAATTCATATTAACTAGGAGACTTTATTGAAGGCCCTTTTGTTCTTCCTTACCACTTGGGATCAGGAAGAGTTTATTTCTTGCATCTTTTGCAAGACAATGCGAATCATAGCTCTTAATTCTGGCTTCCCATTGGTAAAGTAGGCAACAAAACAAACTGAGTTATTTTATTTCTTTTAATATTTTTCCTTCTGGAATGTCCTCAGAAATATGACCTAACCAAGTGAAAAGCTGAGAAGATGCTCTGCACTGGACTACAGTGATATTTCTTCAGCTACATCTGTCACCTGGGTACGCTGTTGAGATATAGACCCTTCATAAAATAGCACATACATTTATTTTAAGAAACATTATTCTTGGTTGCGAACCGCAGTAAAAGTATTTAAAATAAAACAACTAATTTGGTCTTAAAGCAGTGGTGGGCAACTTGCGGTCTGTCAGGGTAGAGCTGCCCGCCACTTCCACAGCTCCCATTGTCTGGGAAAAACAAACCACGGCCACTGGGAGTTACAGTGGGACCATGCCTTGTGGCCCGCAATCAGTCTCATGGCCCACAATCTGATTACCCTGATGGGCCTCATCTCAAAGAATCCTTGGAAAGTGATCCTTGTACGGTCCTTAGGAATGAAAGTAGCTATATATAAATGGGAGATGATAATGTTAAAAATATTAAAATATAAAATAATCTTGATTTTTGGTATTTGAGACTAATGAATAGCTTATGCCATGAGGATGTGACCTAGTAATTATATTGCAAGTTTGTCAATGGAAATCAATCTGTTACATTAGCTGAGACAACTTAATGGGCACTGTTGACTTTAAAATATGAACTAGGTAAAATAAGTCTGTTACTTTAATTTTGATATAAAAATTATCTGAAAGATTTTAAACTTCCTAATTCATCTGAGGAAAATAAAGTAATCAAAATGACAATAATTACAATGAGGGGTTCATATTTGTTTCTTTTAACTTGAGGAAATGTTTGTGCAGCATTCATGCAGTACGCAGTATAGCCAGCTGTGCTGTGGTTTTACAAGTGCCTTGCAGCTAGATGTTTTGAAAGCATAAGTGCCAGGCAGCTGGCACAACGATCACTTCATCAGGTAATTTTTTTATATCGCTTCCTCCCCCCATCATAGAATCAGAGAATCATAGAATATCAGAGTTGGCAGGGACCTCAGGAGGTCATCTAGCCCAACCCCCTGCTCAAAGCAGGACCAACCCCAACTAAATCATCCCATTCCCCTTAATTTTCCTCATATGCTTCTGAGAAATTCAGTTTACAACACTGTCCTAGTTTTCATGTACAGATAAGCAACCATATATATCTGAACTTTTACATGGATTAGTTAGCCTCATCACTGCTGGAGTGTGCAGAGCTATCCATGTTAAATTCCTGCTTTCAGGTACTTTTGATTCAGATGAGTAAACAGAGAGGGTGTTATGTGAGTATGGCTTTGTATGTTTCTGAAACGTTTTGGTTACAAAATGTTCAACCTGACAGGTTTATTTACACCCCTAGTAATTAAGTATGGGCTTTTCATTATCACTTCTTTGTGGAAAGACACTCTCCCCTAACTCTTCTTCCCAGAACTGGATTCAAGAAATCCAGGTCTCTAGACACACCCTAAATGGGACTCTACCTTGTTCCATGGACCTCCTCCCTTGTGGTAATGGTACTATTGAAAGGGACTACTCACACGAGCCTTTCTGGGCTGGTGGTTGCAGGGGGGCAGCACAATGCCTCTTTTGGCAGGCTGGGCCTCCCTCCTCACAAAACCATATCTCCCTGTCTTTTGGCATGTTGAAGTCTGTTCTGGAGATGGAGGACTCAGCCCCTACCCACATGAGTAGATAACTTGGTGTGTAGAAGATGTCAAGCCGTAGCAGTATCTGAGCCTCTCCACCCACCCACCCACAATGTTCTTTGCTGGGATGGCGTCATTAAGACACCCTTCCAACAGAGAAATTAGTTGCAGAATTAACTCTCCATTGAGAGGTAATTCACGCTTGTCAAAGCTATTGTTTAAGTCTGCAGACTCAGGTAATCAGTGGATCAGTTTACATTTTCAAACTTTTCTTCACAACCATAAGGGCTAGAAACAATTTAAAAACATGAAAACTGAGACTGATAACATCATGTTCTTTGGCTCTGTCTCATTCATGTGCCTTTATTGTGTTTCAAACCATGAACCATGGGTACTGTAAGCTTGCCACTCCAATGTGCTGTATGTATATGTTCTATTTCTTGGAACCGAAAAAATTGTACCATGAGTTTCAATTCATGTTCAGTTTTTGAATCTTAATTTTTCCAGTAAAAATGAAGGATTCATTAACATACAGAGAATTCACTTCCCCTTTTATTTTGCTGAACTTAGTCAGATTTGATATGTGGATAAGCATGATCACATTACAAATATTTTCCTTAAAATAGTGTGGTAAAATTGTATTTAGAGTTACAGCTGATGTTTTTATTTATTATAACACTTATTCCCATTTTTTCTTCCCCTACCCCAGCGATAGAAGTTTTTCTTTACAATGCTGTATAAAAGATTTATATGTGACCATCGTAAAGGAGTTCAATTGCATAAGGTGAACAATCACCAAGATGTGAATATACTATGTCACCTGATGACCACCTCTATCTATGGATACTACTGCAATATTTATAGGCTTTCCAATCTGCTATAATAACACAATCTATGACTAGATGAACATGTGTCTGTACTTTTCACAATAGAATTATCATACTGGAAAATAAACCTTCCTTCTAAATCTTGTCTGTCTTGGCTTTGCAATTCCACCCTCTCCTAGTTCTTCTCCTACCTCTTGAATTATTCCTCCAGTGCCTCTTTCTGTGGGTTTTCCTTCTTTCCTCACCTACTTTCCATGATACTCTATACTTGATTCACTTCTTTTCTCTTACTACATCCATTCTTTACGTGATTATGTACACTTAATACAGCTTCAGTCATGTTTGTGCTGATAACTCACAATTTTCCTTCTTTAGTACTGATCTCCTTTCCGTCTTCCATCTGCACCTCTTTTTCTGACATTTCCTGGATGTTTTGTCAACTTAAACTTAATATGTCTAAATACTAACTCTTTTGTCATCTTTCAAACCTCTCCACAAAATCCACTTCAACCATGATGTGTCAAAAAATGTAATTGTGATTAAAAATAATCACAATTTAAATTGCAGTTTTATCTCACTATTAAACAATAGAATACAAATTAAAATTTATTAAAGATTTTTGGATGTTTTTCTACATTTTCAAATATATTGATTTCAGTTAAAACACAGAATAGGAAGTGTACAGCACTCAGTTTATATTATTATATTTGATTACTAATATTTGCACTGCAAAACTTATAAACAAAAGAAATAGTATTTTTTAATTCACCTCATACAAGAACTATAATGCACTCTTTTTATCATGTAAGTGCAACTTACAAATGCTCTTTTTTGCCGCCCAAGCCAAAAAAAAAAAAAGGAAAAGAAAAAGGGCGTCCGGAGCAGAATATGCCCCCCTGACACGTGCCACCCCAAGCACTTGCTTCCTAGGCTGGTGCATAGAGCCGACCCTGGCAGGAGGGTTGTATGTAAGACACAGAAAGTAGTTGTCCCACTTTACTCAGAACTGATGAGGTCCCAGCTGGAGTACCGTGTCCAGGTTTGGGTACCACACTTTAAGAAAAATGTGGACAAACTGGTGAGAGTCCAGCGGAGAGCAACGAAAATAATAAATGTTTTAGAAATCTGGACCTATGAGGACAGATTAAAAAATTGGGCATGTTTAATCTTGAGAAAAGAAGACTGAGGGAGTACCTGATAATCTACATATTTGAAAACCATTATAAAGAGGACAGTGAGCAATTGTGTTCCATGCCCCCAAAGGATAGGCCAAGAAGTAATTGTTTTAGTTTGCGGCAGGTTAGATGTTTAATATCCTTTTGATAGAAAGGTCTTTCCTAAGGGTTGCAACACATTACCGATGGAGGTTGTGGAATCCTCATCAGTGCTGGCATAGGCACTAACTCCAAAGGAGGAGGGATAGCTCAGTGATTTGAGTATTAGCCTGCTTAAACCCCAGGTTATAGGCTCAATCCTTAAGGGAGCTGTTTAAGGATATTGGGCAAAAATCTGTTGGCTGATTTAACTGGGGATTTTCCCTGCTTTGAGCAGCAGGCTAGACTGGATGATCTCCTAAAGTCCCTTCCGATTCTGTGAAGTAAGTTTAGCCAAGCAAGGCAGTTTAAGTTTTATATTTATTATCTCACTTGTGAATTTCTCAGGTTTCAGGGAAAAATCCCTGTGTTTTCTCTGTAACTTAGACTCAGCAGAGGGAAGGGAGGAATTCCTCTGTGGGTGTTCTTTTTCTTGATTCTTTTTGTGATTGCAAAGTGCTTTTCCACTGATTTTTTTAATAAGGGATTAGTTCTTTCTTTTTTTCCTTTAATTAAAATCTTTCTTTTAAGAATGGACTGCTGTGTTTTCCATTGTTTAAAATCCAGGTTTGGATCGGGCTTACCTAGCAGGATTGGTGAGGGGTTTTTCTCAAGCCTTTCTCAAGCCAAGGGAGGGAGGTGTAGGCTTGAGGGGATTTTTGGAAGGAAAAGGGGGGCTCCAAGTGGCCCTGCCCCTAGTTCTTGGGGTGTCACTTGGTGGTGGCAGCGTATTGTTCCAGACAGAGTAGAAACTTGTATTTTGGGGAAGTTTTAACCTAAGCTGGTAAAATAAATTTGGATGTTATTTCTTTTTTCATACAGGTCCCCACATGTATACCCTAGAGTTCAGAGTGGGGAGGCACTCCTGACACCCTCCCTGAAGAGAGCGGAGGGGGGTGGGGAGCCAGTTGCTAGGAGACAGGGAGAGGCGGCCCATGTACACAGCCGCTTCCCGGGAGCCAGACCTGGTGGAGCCATTGAAACCCGCCACCTCTACTTCTCCCCCCAGCGGGGACCCGCCAATCTGCAGGCCCCCCACACACACAGAAAGATGAGCAAGGTGAGAATCCCTTTCCCCATTAGGCCCACCCTGCCATACTACTCCTCCCCTTCCTCTCCCATCCGTACCCCTGTCCTCCCTGTCTGCCCCTCTCCCTCCAGCCCCCCCATGCTACCCATCCCCTTCTTCTCCCATCCACACACCTGCCCTCCCCATGCATCCCTCTTTCCTACCCCATCCAGAGCTGCCCCAAGCAAAAAAAAAATGAGCGGCCAGAACGTAATGTACCTAAAGCCGGCCCTGGGCTGGAGGCAGGGCAGGGCAGTGAGTGCAGCAGGCGTTGGCTGAAGACAGGGGCTGCAGGGCTGGCTGGAGGCAGAGGCTGTCTGTGGGCAGGGTGGCAGATACTCATGGGCAGAGTGGCTCAGAGCAGCAGGAAGGAGCCCAGGTCCAGCATAGCAGCTGGGGACCCCCCAGGCAGCAGCAGCAGCGGGAGCCCCAGGGCCAGGGGAGCAGCAGCAGCAAGAGGGCCCATGTCCAGGGCCAGGCGGTGGACCACATGGTTCTCTCAGTGCAGCACCCCCAGTGGCCAGAGGAGGAATAACATCAATTCTCGGCCGGCCAGAGCCCATGAAAGCCGCAACGCCCCCTCGCACAATGGCCCCAGGCGAGCATCCCAGACATTTTGGACACCGCTTTTTGGTGCCCCCAACCATTTTGCACCTTAGACGACCACCTAGTTCACCTAGTGGTTGCACCAGCCCTGTTTGCAGCACATTTGTATTGAGTCAATAATTTTCCATCATGAAATGTAGCCCGAGAATATTTCAGGGTGCTATCTAATATAGCAATATCAGCACATTGTACATTTTACAAAAAGTGGAATTCACTGACACATATAGGAGGTTCAGCCAAATATAAACTGAGCCCATTACTGTGCCCAGGGAAGTCAAGTGACTCTCTTATTGATTTCAGAGGAATCGTGATTAAATCCTAGCTTACAACCATGAAGGTTTAAAAATAGATTCAAACACTGTTACAAGTCCTAGTGTAGTCAAGGCCTTAATTTACATGTTAATAATATTTGAACTTACTTTGGCGTAGAAAGTTCGTTATAATGCTTTAGTCTATCATACCAAAATAATCAGATAATAATTACGCTCCATGCTCATGGTTATGTAATATAATTAATAGAGGATTAATTGATCTCATTTCAGTAGTTTCAGAGTTTTTTGGTTATGTTATGTGTGCTTTGTGAGATAAAGTGATACCCAGTGTGTTTATGTGTCTGTTTTGATTGACATCACTTGCACACTAGCTACTTTCTTGCTTTTTTGTTCTCCTAAAATGGACTAAATTTATCATGCACTGAATGAAAATTTAAGAATAACTGTTTAGATAATTGGGCATCAGGGATTCTTAGAAGTCTTTATTATGTGAAAGTGCCTAAATAACAGCTGGTCCTTCATTCCAGTTATTCAGGGTTTTCTTTGTAGTTATCATGTCTTCAGGGACCTCAAAAGCAAGAAAAAAGATATTCAGTATAAAATCCATTTCATGTAAAGCCCTTTATACCTTCTAGTGAGTGTGCCCTGGGTCAGGGTCAGATTGGATCTTAATGAAGAAAGCCATGTGATTGGTCTTCTATACCAATCAGCATCCAGTGACAGAAATATATATAATATCCCAAATGACTTGTTTTTATAGTGTTGGCATCAAGTATATTGGCAATCCTAAATGTCAGGAAGTACCCAGAATATAAAAGTGTACAGTGCAGGTAATTCCATAATCATTTAAATATACTTGGTGCGGGGAGCAGCTATTGTCAGCCTTCCGCTTTTACCCATCCTGATATCTAGCGGACCCACTTCTGTGACATTGGCATCCCCTCGCCCTTGAATTAGGGGGAAGGGGGCTATAAAGGAGATGTGCCTGTCATAGAAGCTCCAAGCATTTTTGCTCCTTTAAGGAATAGCTCCTTGAAATCCTTTACCTATCCATTTTATCTGACCATCATATCCCATCCCTATGGAGTATCATCACTGGACATATTCCTCAAGGAAGTGCCACTGATTAGTTTAGTTGCCTCCTCTATACCTAGCCAGGTTCCCAGATATCTGCTAATGCCTCCCTTAATATTGGCCAAAAATGTGTCAGCTCCTAAGTCTGACAGTTGGACTCCAGCCTCCTTGAATAATTCTAGTGCCCCATATGCTATGTTTGGATGCAAAATTACTGACCCTCCTCTGCCACCTATGAATAGGCCACCTCCATGTTCACATACCTCCTAGCCTTGTTGGCCCAAGGGGGCTTCACAGCTCCCCACCACTCCCTGTGTTGCAACATGTCCAACCAAATAATTTTTACTACAGGAAAAAATTCAGGATCTGCCCCAAGTCCTTCCAGATCTGAGCATCAAGCCCACTCCTTTTTACATGCTCCCAAATCATTTTCCACAAGGTGACTCACAATCCTATGTGGTGCATATGTACCGCAGTGTACAGAAGGGGCAACAGCTGGCACCTGAACATGCCCCTCCTCCCATGCCAACTCAGGATTGTTTCACTGTGAATTAAAAGGGGCCCATCCCTCCTTGGCCTTATTGCCATGTTGCCTTCCAATACTCCATAGGGCAGATCCTAGGCTCACCACCCTCCTGTAGAATAATAGATTCACCCCAGCTTTCTTGACCATCTTTGTTCTCCTCAAGGTTAGTATCACCTATTACCCTCCTCCACCCAATGTATATCCCTCAATTCTGAAGCCCTTCCAGAAGAGCCTATGCGGGACCAAAGAACTAGTTCACTGATCCTAAAAGCTCCAAAAAGTACTACCAGAAATGCTGCCCTGAGCAAGTCTATCTCTTATTAAAAAAATAAATTATGGAGCTATACCTATCTCATAGAACTGGAAGGACCTTGAAAGGTTATCAAGTCCAGTCCCCTGCCTATCCTAGAAGGGCCAAGTACTGTCCCCTGACAGATTTTTTGCCCCAGATTCCTTAATGGCCCCCTCAAGGATTGAACTCCTGGGTTTAGCAGGCTAATGCTCAAACCACTGAGATATCCCTCACTTCATTATCTGCAAAGACATATGGGCTCAAGGATCTATTCAGATCCCTAAACATATTCACAGTGATGAGATGATGTGTATCCTCCCCGGGGCTGGTACTTTGAGCTAGTCACCTGCTAGGAACCTCTGAACTAAAAACCACTATAAGGATCTGGGTAATCATTCGGCCTACTGAGAAATATAAGGGACGGTAGGCAAGTGGAGATGGTTGATGACATCAGTTGCTGGGTTACTGTTGACACTATGACAGCACCTCCCTCCTGAAATTGCACAAAGTCATTTATTAACACTTCTCTCATAGCTCCTCAGTGTTCACAGAACCACTGATCTCAGCTACACTAACAACCGTTGCACTTCAAGGTTCCCTAGTGCTAGCAGCATCTGTTTGGTTTCCTTGCTCCTCCCTGTTGCCACTTGCTGAAATCTGCCCATCTGAAAATGAGGCAATGCCTCTGCTATGCCATTGTCAACCCAGGGCATATGTTTGGAAGAGAAACCGATGTTGAAGCTTAAACACTGTAGTGTAAATGCACTTACCAATCTCATAAGCTGTGTGACTTGATGGACTGGTGATTGATCACATGCACCACTGCCTTGTTGTCACACCAGAAATACACCGTTTTATTAGCAAACTCTATTTCCCAAGTGACAATTGAAAACAGAAGGGGGAAAAAAAATCCCAGAAATGTTATATCCTGCACTATCCCTTTTTTGCACCAAGTTGAGGGCATTTTATGGATACTCCACCTGGCTTAGTAAAATATCTCAAACCCATAGTTCTGAAAGCATCCAAGTGGATCTTTAAATCAGCCTCAAGCATTCATTCCTCTTTCCACAATGACATTCCATTAAAATGGCTCAGAAACTGTTCCCACACTCCCAAATCCTCCTTCATCTCTCTGTAACTTTTATAAGACGGTGAGGTCTGGCTAATCCTGCGGTGGCCGCTGCAACCTGGGCACAGAATGCCTGCCTGGGGCTACCACGTGGCAGGTAAAGTTAAGATGCTTGATAGTAGATTGCAACTCATGGGATGTAACTTTCCAGGCTGCACTACCTCCCCTAATCAAGATCTGTATCTTCTGCAGCTTATCCTGAGGGGGTCACGATGTACCCACCAGTGTATTTAGCTCAATCCCCAGCTAGGTCCCTACCCCTGACTTCCATTCTGACTGGTCCTGCCCCAATGAGTTTGAAGCTCCCTCCTCTTCCCTTTCTGCAACAAAACTCTTGCTTCTGTAGTGCCTCCCCCTCAATCCCTGTTTTTACCAGCCTGCTTGGACTCCAAGCTGAGCTTGAAACTGCCTCCCACTCCCTTTCTGTTACCAAATGCCTGCTTCTACCCTTACGGGCTCGTAGGGAGGGGGGGCTGTTCCTTCCATTCTCCCTTGTCTGATACCACATGGTGCCATGAGAGAGTGAAATGTGCTTCGCTGCTGTTCCTGCTGCTCTGCCTGGTCCAAGTAAAAGATGGCTTTCCCTGCCCTAGTATCCCGTCTCTTCTGGTCACCAGGCTGGGTTGGTGGTGGTAAATGGGTCAGTGCCCTGGAGCTCAGACCTGAAGCCCACGCACCTTGTTGATCATAATTTAAAAACACTCAAAAACTATGGTGATTGTCATGAAGGAAATAAATAGACAAACAAACTGACAAGCTATCAGTACTTAAATGAAAAGACAGAGTCCTGTAGCACCTTATAAACGAACAGATCTAAGCTTTCGTGGGCTAAGACCCACTTTATCCGATGAAGTGGGTCTTAGCCCACTAATGCTTATGATCCCTAATATCTGTTAGTCTGTAAAGTGCTACAAGACTCTTTGTCGCTTTTGCAGATCCAGCCTAACACAGCTACCCCTCTGATACTAAATGAAATGAGTTTTCCGTATGCCTTCATTTAATTTTAGGGATATTCCCATAGTGGTCCCACTCCAGTTAAAATTTCCACATAACCATTAATGATCTTCCCGATAGTATAATCTTAAATGATAAAATGAAGCTGTGCTTTATTCTTTTTTTAAAGATCAGAATACTTTTAAATACTTTTTATTAGGGCTTTCAAGTGATTCATTGCGATTAATCATGCTGTTAAACAATATTAGAATACCATTTATTTAGATATTTTTGGATGTTTTCTACATTTCAAATATATTGATTTCAATACAACACAGAATGCAAAATGTACAGTACTTGCCTTATATTTATTTTTATTACAAATGTTTGCACTGTAAAAAAACAAAAGAAATAGTATTTTTCAATTAATCTAATACAAGTACTGTAGTGAAATCTCTTTGTCATGAAAGTGCAACTTACAAATGTAGAATTATGTACCAAAAAACCAGCATTCAAAAATAAAACAATGTAAATCTTTAGAGCCTATAAAACCACTCAATCCTACTTCTTGTTCAGCCAATTGCTCAGACAAACAAGTTTTTAAACATTTGCAGGAGATAATGCTGCCCTCTTCTTGTTTACAATGTCACCTGAAGGTGAGAATAGGCATTCTCATGGCACTATTGTAGCTAGCGTTGCAAGATATTTATGTGCTAGATGCACTAAAGATTCATATGTCCCTTCGTGCTTCAACCACCATTCGGATGCTGATGACAGATTCTGCTTGATAACAATCCAAAGCAATGTGAACCAACACATGTTCATTTTCATTTTCTGAGTCAGATGCCACCAGCAGAAGGTTGATTTTCTTTTTTGGTAGTTTAGGTTCTGTAGTTTTCGCATTGGAGAGTTGCTTTTTAAGACTTCAGAAAGCATGCTCCACACCTCATCCTTTTCAAGATTTTGGAAGCCACTTCAGATTCTTAAACCTTGAGTCAAATGCTGTAGCTATATTTAGAAATCTGAAATTGGAACCTTCTTTGTGTTTTGTTAGATCTGCAGTGAAAGTGTTCTTAAAACGAACAATATGTGCTGGATCATCATCTGAAACTGCTATAACATGAACTATATAGCAGAATGTGGGTAAAACAGAGCTGGAGACATATAATTCTCCTATAAGGAATTCAGTCACAAATTTAATGAATGTATTATTTTTTTAATGAGCATCATCAGCAAGGAAGCATGTCCTCTGGAATGATGGCTGAAGCATGAAGGGGAATACAAATGTTTAGCATATCTGACACATGTATACTTTGCAATGCCAGCTACAAAAGTCCTGTGCGAATTCATGTTCTCACTTTCAGGTGATGTAAATAAAAAGTGAGTAGCATTATCTCCTGTAAATGTAAACAAACTTGTTTGTCTTGTTATTGGCTGAACAAGAAGCAGGACTAAGTGGACTTGTAGGTGCTAAAGTTTTACATTGTTTTGTTATGGAGTGAAAGTATGTAACAAAAAAATCTACATTTGTAAGTTGCACTTTCATGATAAAGAGATTGTGCCACAGTACTAGTATGAAGCAAATTAAAAAATACTATTTCTTTTGTCATTTTTACAGTGAAAATATTTGTAATCAAAAGTAATACAAAGCGAGTACTGTACACTTCGTATTCTGCATTGTAGCTGAAATGAATATACTTGAAAATGTAGGTACACATCCAAAATATTTAGTATATTTCAATCGGTATGCTATTGTTAAACAGTGTGATTAATCATGATGAATTTTTTAAACCATGCTTATTTTTTTTGAATTCATCATGTCAGTTAATTGCAATTAATCAACAGCCCTACTTTTTATACATTCTCAAATATCAATGAACAAACATAAGAATTTTTTTTATATATATATATAAATTTATACCTATATATATATACCTATATATATAGGTATTGCAATTTCTAAGGGATTCTTTACTAGATTATATACCTTTATACTAGTTTAACTAATATAGAAGATAAAACTAATTATCACACATTAACATTCTCCTAGTATAGCATATTTTATCTGATCTATGCGACCCTAAACCATATTTATAAGCATATTCTAGTCAGTGGATAGAGCATTGGGCTGGGATTTGTATGAGTTGGATTCTCTTCTCTGATCTGCTCTTGGCCTTCTAGATAATCTTGGGAAAGTTATGTCAAGTTACTTTGTGGCTCAGTTTCCCCATCTGTAAAATAGGGCTAATGATACTGACCTCCTTTGTAAATCACTTTGAGATCTACTCATAAAAACATAATATAATAGCTAGATATTATTATTTATTATTTTATTATTTATTTATTTTTTTATTTTAGCATTATAATTTTATTATTGATACAGAAAAAGCAATATAGTTCTGCTTCATGGAGGCCTGATCCAAAGCCCTATCCAGAGCTAGGTATTATTATTATTATTATTATTATTATTATTATAGATCAATGTGTCCCATTTCACTTATGTGAGCAGAAATTGGTGAAACCTGTTTAGGAGGTTCAAAAGAAGGGAGCAGCAGTTTAATGATTTGCTTGGCTGGGTAAAAATTGTCAGTGATGATGAATCCACCATGATGATTGGTAAATTGTTCCAATGGTTAACTACTCTCACTGTTAAGACTTATGACTTATTTCCAGTCTGAATTTGTCGAACTTCAACTTCCAGCTATTGATTCATGTTATACCTTTGTCTGTTAGATTGAACAGCCTATTGTGAAATATTTTTTTTCCCCTTGTAGGTATTTACAGACTGTAATTAAGTCATTCCTTAACCTTCTCTTTGTCAAATTAAATACATTGAGTGTGATGAGTCTACCACTCAAAGGCAATTTATCTAATCCTCAATCAGTCTTGTGGCTCTTCTCTGCACTCTCTCCAATTTATCAACATCCTTCCTGAATTCCAGAAGCAGTTGCACCTCCAGTTATTACCTCCTACTTTTGATGGTCTGTTTGCCTCCTACGTGTTTGTAGCTACAGCTATAACACTTAATTGTAGGGAATTTAATTTTGTAGAATGGGAGAAGCAAGGACATACAGCAACTAGTAATTCATGAATGACATTACACACAAGGAGCACTGATTACTTCATCTTGGAAGTATTGCTTTCTGAAGACAGTGCTTTTGAAAATAATGATACAAAGAAATTGTTCAGATGGTACTTTGTGCTATACTTTAATACTGATAAATCTATAATGATATTTTAATACTGATACATTTATAACATTTATTTTGTATAGTAACAATTATTCATCACATTTAAGAAGTTCTTAAATATGAATTAATCTAGTAATATGATTTGCTACACTGTTAGGGTTTTTTTTAGAATGAATGGATTTATTGCTATTTCTGAGAACTGAATGCTTTAGATGTTTCATACCTGTTCTTATTTTTCCTCAGTTTTACAGATTCTAAATTTCATGTTTCTAATAGCTTCAGAAAGAGCATCTTGGTTTGGACATTATTCTTCTATTGTTTCAGGAATAGTTTAAAAACAAGGCTGTATCCCTCATTTTTCAACAAGAATATATTATGTTTAAGAATAAGAGCAATTTCTGACCATTAGAGAATTCTTTGCAATAACCCATTGCTTTACTCTATCATTCATTTACATTCTGCTTTGGTTCTTCATGTACTTTATGTACAGTAAGTGAGACAGAGGATGAGGGGAACCCCAAAATGAGGTACAAAAATGCTGTGATGCTATTAAATGATGAATGAAAACAATTCATCTGTGGTGCATTTTAAAAAATGTAATCAGAATCCTCCCACATTTAGAAAAAGATAGAGCACATTCCAACCTCTGGTAGAAGTGATGATATAGATAAAAAACAAGAATTGAGTGAATAGTATTGAATTTACTTTTTTCTGTCTATCTAATCTCTTTCCTTCATTTTGATATAAAGGTATTTGATTTGAGGCTATATTTGTAAACATTTCTGAAATTCAGATTGCCTTGAGCTCCTCAATTTAGTGCATATTTTAAAATGATATTTCCATGGTAAAATTTCATTTGTATTACCTCCCAATAACTATGATGCAATTAACCGTAAGCAGCTGATCCTGCAATCTTAGGCTAAACTCCTGAAAAATCAATTATATGACTTAATTCTACAGTTTAGGAAGTCTCGGCAATCACCTCAACAATTCTTTCATGAGAATTCATCATTAAGCCAAAATGGTGTTACTGGGCAGCACATGGGGTGTGTAATATTTCCAGTTTGTAGGCTGATGTAGTGGCTACAGAATAGCTCTCCTCATGCTAAACAGGCTTGGAGGAGGTGATGGGAGAGATTATTTCCTTTGTTATCCCCACAGGATTCTCTAGCACATAAATTGAGTTATTCAGACTAGGCATTAAAGGCGGGATTTAGGCCTCAGAGCATAAAGTAGCCCATCATTTCACATTAACACTGATTCAGAGTATATGACTGTACTGGCTCCCTGTTAAAAATAACACCAGTAGGATGTGTGATGGATCAGTAATGTGTTCTTGAGTATCATGAATCCCTAATGCAAAGGAAAAATCCCAGTTACAGTTCTTTAATTTTATATTAGCTGTTTAGAATTAGCATCAAGTGCATATTTTATTTATAAATAAATTCATTTCTGAGTATAGGAGACAGAAAAAGCAGTCAGGCATCTTAAAAAAAAAGTCACAATTGTATTAAATTTAAGGAAAAAAATATGCAGAAAACTTCCATCCAAAACCTATCTTAAAGCTAACATAAATCCCTTTTATTTGATATGACAGAACTTTAACTACAGCAGTGCTAGGATAATTAGCCTTTCTGAACTGTTATAGTTTACTGTGTTCAATTTTACTCTGAGAAGTCAGTAAGAATCTTTAACTTTTCCTATCATCTTGGTTTCCCAGGAAAATGTTTTGTGTTTCTCCTATAATTTAACAGCATGTCGGTGTGTTTTATTTAGTATATTTGTGTGGGGAGGGTGGAAAGGGAGGATTCCAACTGCTTTTGAAAAGTAGGGCAACTTTTGTTTTTGAGAGTATTGTCTCCTTAATAGGATAGGGTTGATATTCCACTAAAGAGCTTTCACTCAGACTATACTTTTAACTTCATTCCTTTGTGACTCCAAAACAAGGTTTGTGAATAGCACTTTGAGATTCGGGCTCTGGTTGATGGATCTGGATGGATGCAAATAGCTTGAAATAGTGAAATATTCAAATAAATACAGCAGCAGCATGACTATATTTCATTGGCTGAGATACCTATAGTATCTGAGATCTGTAAATCTTACATTTTGAAAACTGTCATTAAACACTGGAATATTCTCTGACAGCTAGCATAGCTTTCTTATTACATATTTATAATATGCAGTAAACCTCTTCTTTGCTCTCAGAACTGGTAGGAGGAATGAAAAATACACACAAACTGAATGAATCCATGCCGAAGCAGTGGGTCAAGCAGAACTAACCTTATATAATCAAAAAAAGCAGGGGATGCCTCTAATGTTATCAATTAAATCACTCCTCCATTCTTTTCTAATTTCTACATAGACATTTGTAGTAGACCAGCATGACACTAAGAGAAACTTGTTGCTGTATGCAGCTGTGACCTTGCTGTTAATTTGGTAAAGTAACCAAAATGCTTGCAAACAGCTTTTGAAACCAGTTTTGAAGCTCTGGTAAAATGTAATGATATGGACATATCATCTGGTAGATTTGTTGCTGTTAGTGTGATGATTTTTTTCAAATTATTTTTAAATGAATTTACTACTCGTGAAAAATGCTGGATTGTCACCACTGGTAATTGATCTTAATATACTCAATAGATACAACAGGGCAGTGGTAATACAGCTTCTCCCACATTGCCCTACAAACAAACACAAATCACATTGATAGACAGACTTCCAGATTTTGTAGACAGTGTTTTCCATGTCCCTTCCATTCTTGGCCTTGTCATTGAGATGGCTATTAAGGGTGCTAGTATCTAACAGTGGTTTTAGTGTTTGTTTTGTGATTGTGTCCCCTCATCAGTAGAATGTGGTCTAAGCCCACCAACTCACTTCACATACTCTCAGGCACAAAACAGATGTTAGATATTAATAGCTTTTGGTCACTGAGGACCAGTGCTACATTTAGCATCCTGCAATTTGTTTAATTTTCAATCAATATAGTAAATTGGTTTTGCCAGTCTGAGATTCATCTATTTAATGATTTCATTCAGATCCAAGTGGGGAACTCAAAGTACAACTATTTGTAACCTTTACAGGATCCAGGGCTACATTAGACCCTTTCCTTGGAACAGAGTCTTCAAATATTCAACTGGATTTTCAAATAAAACAAAAGAGAGACAACTACAGTAGTATACCTAATATCAACCAGGGGCTACATACACTATATTTGTACCACTTGTTGTTGACAAATGTGTAAGGTCCAAGAGGTCTCAAACTTGTAAGGCTACCAGATAGCAATCACCTCTATGCTACTATCCAGCTGTAGCTGTAAGTAGCTTGTTCTCCACCACCCAGAACCCACTGTGGACACAGACCATGGGAAGGTCCACCTCTGACAGTCAGCAGCCTTATGGCTCCTGATTGACTCTCATCCTAGATAAACCCTAACAGTGTTCTAGGAGACATCCAGGCAATAATGTGGATCTCTTGTAGCTGCCATGGCCATTCTTGCTCTTGAGCTCCTGGCTTTGACTTCAGTTTGATTTGGACCTTGCTATCTGACTTGAATTCTGATCCTGATCGACTCTGGCCTGGAACTTGACTACAAACTCCTCCAGTACTCTGAATCTCAGCTTTGACTCCCCGTCAGGATCCTGACACTATTCTCCCCATTTACCAGTTTTTGACTCCTCTTTCTCCTCCTCTGCTCACATCTGGGATAAAATGTATAGCCAAAAATTTCAAAAGTAGTAGTCTGAAGTTAGGGTCAAAAATCCAGCAGCTCCAACTGAAGTAGATGGAGATTTTGCACTCAGCATTTTTGAAAATCAGGCCACTTATTCACAAGATTAACTTAACTATTTTGGAAAATCTTGGCCCCTAGCTTTCCTGTTTTTTGACACAAAAGTTATAATATAAAGCTGTGTTTCCCTCTCCATTCCTTCTGCTAAAATTGTAATTCCTCCCCTGATCATCTCTAGGCCTACTTTGGTAATCTTCTCTTTTCCAGCTTCCTCTCATCTCACCTCTGCAGCCTATCCAGAGCACTGCAGCTAAGATCACTATCTTCTTCTGCCACTGTTACCACCATGACACAGATTCGGTTTTTCCTCATCAAGCTCAGTCATCTTTTAAGACCCTAGGCCACTGAGGAAATCTCTGCTCCAATTTCTCCCAACTTGCTCTTTATGCTTCTAAAACTCTTCTCTAGTTGCTTTTTGTCTTCACACACACACAGCATCATCATTCTAACATAACAAAAGTCTTCTCCTTTCTCTTCTGTCTTTGAATCTCCTTCCTTCCCTTCAAGTCCTGCTTTAACATAGTTGGCAAAGCCTTCCTGTTTTGATCTATATACTGACAATACCTGCACCCTTAGGCATTTAAGCTCATGTATCAGTTGGACTAAACTCCTCAAGCATTGGGGTCTTATTTTTCAGGTGATTATAAAACACTGAGTACACTGACAGTACTGTTTAAAAAAATGAAAAAACTGGAACTTTATTAAAAGTTACTTTATGCAAAAGACATAGGCAAAATTCTCTCTTCAAAATGCATGGCAAGTCTCAGGTCCAGTCATCTGCTTTCCACATGCATGGAACTCCCATGTTTGTCTTATTAATATTAATGAAATTTCTGTTCCTCAAGGGAAGGCACAGTATCAAAACAGAAATGTGTTATTTGGACCAGTGAGCAGAGTTTAGTCTTGTGCCTGTAGACAGTCAGGAGACTTGGATTTTTATCCCATCTCTTCTATTTACCTACTGTGTGACCTTGGCCAAATAACTTCGGCTCTCTGTGCTTCTGTTTCAGCTCCCACCCTTTGTTCTGTCTTGTTTATTTAGATTGTAACTTATCTGGAACAAGGACTGTCTCTTACTATGTGTTGTACAGGTGTACAGTAGCATAATGGGGCCATGATCTCACTTAGGGCCTCGAGGCACAGTACGAATGCAAATAGTAATAATAGCAGTAGTTACCACTGCCACCAAAATATTTTTAGTAAATTATAAATGTATGATTCAGTTAAATAATTTTATATTATTTTTGTCTCATATTCTTCAATAGATCTTACCAATTTAAATGTGTGGTGCTACTCTGAAAAGTGTGGTTATAAGAATAACATATATTCAGCAGCCCTGGTACTTAATGTGTATTAAAAGGCACACCTGCTTACTTTAAGGACAAAAATAAGTTTTTTACTATTTTTTGCTCATAAGATCTGTCAAGCCAGCACAAGTGCATCAGCAACACAGCTATTAAGTAAGTTCCCATTGTAGCACCAAATGTTTCTATTAGGCACAGCAGTTTCTCCCTCTTCAAGGCATTTATTTTACAGGAAAACAATGTTTTACTCTCATTTGCTTTTGCAATAACAACAAAAAAGGATGTTCTTCAAAACCTACAATAATATCTACAAAATTCCAGTTGAGAGAGCTATGACCTAATATTACACCTCCTAGAATGCTCATTTGGGTAAATCATAGTGAAGAGACTTTATTACTTTTGCCATACCATCTCAAAAGTAACTTCTCACTTTTATAGCTTTGAATCTGGGCATCTCCTGCATAGTAATCAAGTGTCACATGCATACAACAAATCAGCAAGTGAAATAATTATGAATGAGTATGAGAGGCATGGTGATGCTTCCTAACATGTTTATTTCAAAGTGCACTTGTGGTATTTGTTGTATAATTTGGGTATTCCACTACTTTTACTAGATTTAGACATATTTAAGAAGGTTATTATTAGGTGAGACTTGGCTTCCTTCTTACAGTAGTTGGTTAGATTTACATAGTGAATAATAAGAACATAAGAAAAGCCATACTGGGTCAGACCAAAGGTTCATCCAACTCAGTATCCTGTCTTCTGACAGCTGACAATACTAGATGCCCCAGAGGGAATGAACAGAACAGGTAATCATCAAGTGATCCATCCCCTATTGCCCATTCCCAACTTCTGGAAAACAGAGGCTCGGGACACCATCCCTGTCAATCCTGGCTAATAGCCGTTGATGGTCCTATCCTTCATGAACTTATCTAGTTCTTTTCTGAATCCTATTATAGTTGTGGCCTTCACAACATCCTTTGGCAAGGCATTCCACAGATTGACTGTGCTTTGTGTGAAAAAAAATACTTCCTCTTGTTTGTTTTAAATCTGTTGACTTTTAATTTCATTTGGTGATACCTAGTTCTTGTGTTATGAGAAGGAGTAAATAACACTTCCTTATTTACTTTCTCCACACCCATTATAGTTTTATAGACCTTTATCATATCCCCCCAAAGTTATTTTTTTTCCAAGCTGAGAAGTCCAAGTCTTATTAATTGCTCCTCACGCAGAAGCCGTTCCAAACCCCTGACAATTTCTGTTGCTGTTTTCTGAACCTTTTTCAATTCCAATATATCTTTCTTGAGATGGGGAAACCACATCTGCATGCAATATTCAAAATGTGGTCATGCCATGTATTTATATATTGACAATATACTATTTTCTGTCTTTTTGAGTCTTTAGCTAGCTATTCTTCAAATACTTTTTTGGCCTTCCTAATTATATTTTTACACTTCATTTGCCAAAGTTTATGCTCCTTTCTATTTTCCTCACTAGGATTTGACTTCCATTTTTTAAAGGATGCCTTTTTGTCTCACTGTTTCTTTTACTTTGTTATTTAGCCACAGTGGCACTTTTTGGTTCTCTTACTATGTTTTTTAATTTGGGGTATACATTTACATTGAGTCTCTAATATGGCGCTTTAAAAAGTTTCCATGCAGATTGCAGGGATTTCACTTTTGGAACTGTACCTTTTAATTGTTGTTTCACTAACTTCCTCATTTTTGTAGATGCCCTTTCTGAAATTAAATGCTACAGTGTTGAGCTGCTGTGGTGTTTTCCCTATCACGGGGATGTTAAATTTAATTATATTATGGTCACTATTACCATGCGGTGCAGCTATATTCACCTCTTGGACCAGATCCTGAGCTCCACTTATAACTAAATCAAGAATTACCTTTCATCCTGTGTATTCTAGGACTAGCTGCTCCAAGAAACAGTCATTTAAGGTGTCAAGCAGCTTTATCTCTGCATCCCAGCCTGAGGTGAAGTATCCAGTCAATATGGGGATAGTTGAAATCCCCCATTATTATCGAGTCTTTTATTTTTATAGCCTCTCTAATCTCTCTGATGATTTCTCAGCCATGGTCACCATCCTGGTCAAGTGGTTGGTAATATATCCCTACTACTATATTCTTATTATTAGAGTATGGAATTACTATCAATAGAGATTCTATGGTACAGTTTAGTTCATTTAAGATTTTCACTTCATTTGATTCTTTGCGTTCTTTCACGTATAATGTCATTCCCCCCACCAGCATGACCTGTTCTGTCCTGCCAATATATTTTGTACCTTGGTTTTACTGTGTCCTATTGATTATCCTCATCCAATCAAGTTTCTGTGATGCCTATTACGTCAATATCTACATTTAATATGAGGCGCTCTGTTTAACTCTAGTTCATTGTTTAGACTCCTAGTATATAGCTATATAATTAGTGCATACTATCCATGGTAAAGAAATTACACCTTTAAGTAAAATACATTCTTTTAATATTTTTCTGTATTATTCTATTAATAAATTACTCTCTATTAAAATGGCAACCTATAAAAGTGAAGGTCATTGAGTGAAGAGACAATGTTTTTTAAGTCTTATAATTAGTCAGGAAATAGGATGTCTTCTTATTATCCACAGCATAGATCTCGGGTGCTTATTCTGCACTTGTTTTGCATGCAGAACTCCACGTTGACATCATCGGAATTCTGCAGATGGCACACGTGTCTCAGGGACATTCACTCTTGATAAGAGATCAGCAGTGCAGATTGAAGAGAGTTTTGCCCTTAAAGAATAGCTCATTTGTGGGGCGTGTGGGGAAGCTTTCTTCTATGGATAAAACTTTCCTGTGTGGATTAAAAGGTAGAAAGACAGAAAGCAAGTGCAAAGAAGAAATTATTCTTATTTTGTTCTTGAGTTTTCTTCAGCTCTTAACAATGTTATGCTAAAACCCAAAGCCACAAAAGTACTTAGGTGCATAAATACCAGCTATAGGTGCCACTGCAATCTATAAAACACCTATCTGGCTGTCACCTAACCCTAGGCACCTAAACTCACTCAAATACCTACATTTTTGAAGTAAAAGTTCCCTAGACCAGGGGTTCCCAAACTTGTTCCATGGCTTGTGCAGCATAAGCCCCTGCCTGGCCGCAAGATGCTTTGTTTACCGGAGCATCCATAGGTTCAGCCGCTTGCAGCTCCCAGTGGCCGCGGTTCGCCATTCCCAGCCAATGGGAGTTGTGGGAAGCAGCGCAGGCCAGGCCACCACTTCCTACAGCTCCCATTGGCCGGGAGCTGTAGACTACGTGATTGTGAGTGAGGAAGTATTGTCTCTCAGAGGCACCCGGGGGTGTGTGTGTGTGTAATTTTCCCAGGTTAATGGGGGCTCGAGCAGGTTCTGTGTTGTATTGTTGTAAAGGAACCCCTAGATATTGAACCCGGCCCTGGTTGCTGCTGGCTCCCACTGGCAGAAGGGTTACATTTATGACACACACATGGACAAAATGTCCCGCCCTTATTACTTGAAGATAATTAGTTAACAGGAAGAGAGGGAAGGTTGAAGTGATTATGTACAATGGGGTCTTAAGTAGTGGTAGACTCTCCTATGGAAATTTAGACTGAACAAAGCCTTGC
Source organism: Dermatemys mawii (assembly GCA_007922305.1). Lineage (NCBI taxonomy): Eukaryota > Metazoa > Chordata > Testudines > Dermatemydidae > Dermatemys > Dermatemys mawii. Next base: position 2,996,592 of record ML677368.1, read on the forward strand.
CAAAAAAAAAAGTATCTCTCAAATGGGTGAAAGGTGCAAAAATATTTCACAAATATTTGTTCAATTTTTAAGCAAATTCACTTTAAACTTGTTGACATTTTAAAAAATATTTGCTTTCTGCCAGTATACCAGTGAATGACTTCAGTAGCAGGAAAACTCACTCAAACAATGAATCGTAAGTGAATCTCAAATTTGTAATTGTAATTACTTGCACAAGAAACCTGATTCTAAGAGATACGCTCATCTAGTTTAGGAACACAAACATATTATGTGAGTTACGTATTTAATCAAAATAACTTGAATTTTGAAACTGAACATTTAAAAGAAGCTGCTCAAAAATGAATCCACAGACCAAAAATTAGAATAGCTAATAATTTTGTATAACAAATACATTCAAAAATATTATGATCTATTTTCAGCCAACTTATGAACAGAAAAGAGGTGAAGAAAGTCAAATAAATTATTCTTTATGAATTACTTGCTTATCTCTATTAAAGATTAATTAGATTTGGATATAAGTTTCAGATAATTGAATTGGGTTTTTGAACTGTCTTGAGGGTCATCTTCTACGTTATGAAATGCTTAATATTTAACTCATATGCTTTGTCTTTTAATAACTTGATAGTAATTTGATACTTACAGATTTTCTAAAGTATAACTTATGTATATAAAGTATATAGCCTAGTAAAAATGTGATGTAGAAAGTAGGGCAGTAAAAAGAACAGTAATTGGCAATAAGCCAGCACATGAGCACTTAGGCTCAGATCCTTCAAGGTATTTAAGTGACCAGCTTCCTCTGGCTTCAATGGGAGTTATAGGTCTAAATACCTTTGAGGATTTGGATCTTACTTTTTTCTTATTAAAATGTTCCAGATATAGATTAACTTTCTTTGTTAAATATGGAATAATATTTCTTTTACCTGCCTTGAAAATAGAACTAGTAGCAAAATTGAATGAATAGGTTGAAATGTTGTCAAGTTTCATTGCAGTTTTGAAATTAAAAATGTAAACTCTGTTGAAATACCATAGTAAACCTTCTTATAGCATGAATCTCAAGTTACCTGAAAAGTCATGTATAATTTGATGGCCCAGTAAGGTTGTATAAAACTAAGCAGGTTTACTGCACTGAGATTTGAGCAGTTTTTATCTTCAGTCACCATCTGCATGGACTTAGACATCCAAATTCCTACATGAATTTGAGTACAAATGAACTAAAAAGTCTAGAAAAAAAATCAACTCAGACTGAAATTTACATTGATGTCACCCACAAGTCTGAAATGTTTCTCATGCAAACACACACATGTTGGTACAGGTTTACTGAAAAGGTGAACTAAGATTCTTGAGTCTTGATGAACTTTCTGAGTTTCAAACTTATGAATATTGTGTTGGCTTGTGTTTTGCTGTGATCATTTTGTACAGCATTAGGCATGAATTTAAGTCTCAGATAATACCCTTATCCTCAGTTTAACTCATCTAATCATATGGTCTAGTCGTTCACTCCTTGTTCATGTATTCACTACATTCAACCTCCCTTTGGCCTCACAGCATCACCACATATCCTACAAGATGCACACCATCCCATAAAGAGTACTTTGTGTTCAGTGTAAAAGGAAAGATTTCTCTGCAACATTAGCTCTATTTTTTCTTGTTCACCAACACTTTGGAATGGCGGAAATGAATGAAAACTCAAGGAGCAGATCTGTCATAAATCTGTTGTAAATTTGTCATAGCTCCAATGGAACTATGAAAATTTACACCAGCTGAGAGTCTGTCCCTTGGTTTACATGAGTAATACAGTGAAATATCAGATTGTCAAACCAAAGTGTAACAAATCCTTTTATGTATAGTTTACAATGCACTTCTACACTGGAAAAGAATGGTAAGAGCCTCTCCAGTACAAGTATTAGTTGATTTCTTTTATATCAGACAGTGGGAGTGAAAGGTCACTTACATAATGGTCAACAAAATATATATTATGAAGAGTGCATGGATAGAAAATACATGTTTTTAAAAAACAAACAAACTATTTTTGAGAAAGGAAAACATACACATACACTTAATAATCCTGAGGCAGAATTACATTTTGGCACTTTCTAACAATAACATGTTATTGCTTTAAGACTCATTAGAACAAAATCTTCTTGATGTTAAACTTCTGTAACAGAGGTGCCAAAACTGCTTTATTCTTAGACACACTATGACTATTTAATCATAATTTCAATGAGAGAATAATATTGTATTTCATGATTCTATCAATTAGGAAGTTTAACTGCATCAGTATATTAAACAGACACTTTGCACACTATCCAACTTGTAGTCATCTTGAGAAAGGTGTCATAATTAATTGCTCTTCTGACTATTTTAAAGAAAAAGGATAATCTCATGGTTGAAGAAACTGTAAATAGTGAAACTTTTTTTTTTTCAGGAGAAGGGTGAAGACCAAAGCATTTGTTGTGTAAACTGCTAAAAATATTTCAAAATGCTAGTTTAAGGAAAAGCTCGAGTAACTAAACAACTTGACAAAATGATAAACAGTTCCTTTTATCAAGAGAAAATGCTGTATATAAATCTTTCTAATGCAGTTATTATGTGTGATTAGATAATTTTTTTAATGTTTTATTGTACTGTATATCTTTAATGAGGACACTAAGAATTTATATACCGTAATGTTCAAATCAACATTTCTTCAAGAAGCAGACATCTGCTTCAAAAAGCAAACAAGGTGTGGTTCTGGGCCAGAATCTGTTCTCATTCTTACCAGAGGAAATCCAGAGTAACACAACATATATCAATGGTGTTATTCTGGATTTACAGCAACGTAAATAAGAATGAATTTTGGTCTTCAACACTTTCAGTCAGCTTCATGCTCTCCTTCCCTTTCTTAGATTGGTGAGGCATTTGTCAAATAGTTATTAGTTCATTAAGTGTTTCAGAGAAAAAAAAGAAGAATGTCCTTTTAATTTACTACTTTCACATGATACATTTGCCACTGCAGGCCACCAAGATTGTGAGCTGAAGAATCTCACTGTGCCTGTGTGAACTAAGCAATTATTATCTTCAGGCTTGACTTGCTGTCTCATAATTTTGGTTGTGCCTGGTGTCATTTTCTCATAAGACTATCTACATATAAACAGAGGGATGTGTGATGGAGGACCATGAGATTTGAATATGAATTATCTCTTTGTTGTGTATTGTATCTTATGCATAAATTCATGGCTTTACCGTTTGTGAGTTATCAGAAGATAAAAACATTTCATGGATGAAAATTGTTCTCGTTATTCCACATCTTAAATTATTTTTTCCCCATTGTGGATTTTAATTCACTAGGTTTTGTTTTTAATTTATTTCTAAATAGCCTTTTTTATTGAATACATTATATCAGGATTTTAATAGAGGATATCCCATGTCTGGTATTATGTGCTTGTACAAATGGGGGATGGTCCCTGATCTGTTGCAATCTAGGGGTATACTTTCAAAAGAGTGCAACATGCTTTAGCTCTCTTACTCTCCACCGATGTTAATCGGAGCTGTGCTATCACTTTGAAAATTTACCTCTGACAGACTCCTTGTTTAGATTCCCAGGATCTGGAGTCCACTTGAATGTCAAACCTCTTATAATTGAGGTCAGTTTGCAGGACTCTGTGCAACAAACAGGAAGGTGAATGTGTGTGCTTCATAGAGGTTTTGTCTATTTACTGCAAGGTGACTAAGCAACCAAACCTTATAGAACTGCCATGTACAATAAATATTAGGACTGACCTTTTAGCTAAGATCAAGTGTAGTATTACTTTAATATCTGATACATCACCTCTCAGGAGACTATATCCTAACCTTGCAGGAAAATAGACTCAGTAATCTGATAGGTCTTTTCCATCGCTAACTATCATTAGGCAGAGCTGTTCTAAGAGCAGCTACCAGCTTCCAGGTGCTACCCTCAAAAGGGTAGCACCTGGAAGCTGGTAGCTGTGATTGCTCTCTAAACTACTTGGAAATCTTTTTCTTTGTTTAATAAAAGGTAAGTATTTTGTTAAATCCAAGTGGTATATTCTGAGTCTTCAATATACAATTGTGTGTTAGGAGAATTAGTGGCAGGGTCACTGCTTCAGGCTTCCTGATTTAAATTCTGAGACACAGATCAAAGGGGAAATTTGTAAGAAGATGTAGAAATGACAGGTAGAAGTGTGGACTGGATTTTCTCTAACAAATAAATCTGTCTGCCTGTATTTCAGCAACAGGAGGCTGTATCAGTCACAGTATAGGTGAAGGATCTGGAGGAGAGAGAAGAGAGGAACGCTGTTGTATTAATCTAGCAAAAATATTTGTCAAATTTCATTTAAGGATGTTAATTATCATTCAAGTTAAAGTGTAGGTGTAACCAAGGAATGTTATTGTTAAGAAACCTAAGCCTTTAATAGTATAGAAATGAATAATGAAGGGAAGATAGAAAAAGAGGAAGCATGGCTTGTGGATTTTTTTGGTTTTTTAAACCTTGTGGTGACATCCAATTTTAAATTTCTGTTCCTTTTAACACAGAAATATGTTTTCTGATGCTAGAGGCTTCCTGTGGTCAGGTAAGCTCTTTAGCTCCTCAAGACCAGAACTCCTGTCAGACACTAGCTGATGCATGTGAATGCAGCTTCTTTTCTGATGACTATCTAATGTCCAAAGGTCTGAGGGTCCCGCTATGGTCTGCAGGAAAAAAGAGTGGGTACTTAGGGACAGAAGGTGCTGCTGGCAGGAGACTCAGAGGTTAGTAGAATCCAGGATGATCCTTCTTATTCTTCTTGCTTCTCCTTAGAACCAAAGGAGAAGGGTGTATGGAGTGCTGAATTCCATTTCTTGTCCCACCAGCTACCTCCTTCTGCTCCACAGTCCACATGCAGGGTGACTTGGAGACCAAAGAATCACCTTGCCAGACTATAAAGTGAGTGCTGGTTCACTTCTTCAGATGTAGGAGTAGCTACACTATGCTGGAGGGATATTGTTCCTCTCAGGGACACAATGCGTGGTGTAGCTCCCCTTGGACCAGTGTGAATTTACATAGCCCCCCAGAGGAGCTACTGTCTAACAGACCCAAGTGAGCTCTTAGATAATAACATTTTTCACCAGTGCCAAGCATGAGAAAAAATGTCCGCCCATTTCATATTTAGTTCAGTTGCGCCAGTGGTGTGAAATAATGCTTGAAGTCTACCAATCATTACATAATATCTTATGTAGTGGTTTTGTAAATTATTCCACATGGAAACTAGGCAAGTCAATTAGCCTGTTGGATGTCTGAACATTATTTACTGTTAAAATAATGATATAAGTTAATTGAGTCACAAATCTTATTCAAAAACTCTGAACATAATTTTATAAACACTTTTCTTGATAAACTTGGCATATATGTAGTAGCAGGAGACCATGAGTCTGTGACTTTTTCCACTTGCACTCTCCCTTAAACAAGGATTATACCAGTTAATGTTTCCTTCAACAATTTGCAGTCAGACACAGTGCTTGTCCTGTCTGTGAACCAACTCTGCATGGAAAGACTTAAATCCTATAGTCTCTATTTTGAAAATTAGAGTACATTGTTACCTTGTAGACTCCAAAGACCAGTTGGCTGTTTTCTTACCATTAATAACTGTGCAAGCCCAGTATAATATATATATTCTCCTTGAGCTAAAAAATCGTCAGAATTAGAGGTGTACCGATCTTGCTGGAAAAGAGAATGTGTCTTTTTTCCAGGGAAGAGGAGGGACTAAGCCTTGATTCTCCCCACCTCTTCCTTCTCTTCCTGATTTTACTTGTCCATCTGTTTTATTTCATTCAACAAATCTAGCTTCCATACTACTCTGAACACAATTCTTGGGCATGCAAAGCAGAGCTTGGTCATTACTATGTCCTGGAGGTAGGGTGACCAGATGTCCTGATTTTATAGGGACAGTCCCGATATTTGGGGATTTGTCTTATATAGGTGCCTATTATCCCTCATCCCATGTTCTGATTTTTCACAGTTGCTGTCTGGTCACCCTAGCTGGAGTGTGATGCAGACGGTGCTGGTGTGCTCCACTGGTTGGTGAAATGGGGAAGATTGGGCAAGCCCTTGTGCACTGGGCACAAGGAGAAGAAGAGGAGTTACTGTATTACAGCAAGACCTTTACATTCAGTGAGTCATGATTGCTCTAGGTTCCCTCAGCTACTGCAGCAGTACACAATGAGAAAGAAGCAGTCTCTCAGGTTGCCAGGAGACAAGCCATTAGAAATGGTTGAAAAACTGGGATGGGAGGGTAGGGTGAATTGCCAAAAATTCAAGATTTCAAAATTGTTTCCATTTTGGCAAGGCTAAAAATTGAACCACTTTCCACGACACTTTTTAATATATTTTTAAACATTTTTCCAAAATGTTTACTGATTTTTTTTTTTAAAAAAAATTAGAAAACATCAAATGTTTCTGGTTGATGAAAACTGCACTTTCCTATTAAAACCTGGAGTTTCTGAGAATGAAAAAAAAAGTGAATGTTTTTCTATAATTGTTTTGCTAAAAATGTCCATAATATTTTGGTTAAAAATATAGTGAAAAACTCCACAAAAATGGAAAATTTCTGATAATGTTGGCAATTTTTCTCAAAAAGTATGCTTTTTTTAAAAAAAGTAGTTTTTCAATGAAAATCTTTACCTGCCCCACCAAATTCAGTCAGCAATATCAATCATATAGAATTTTGAAGTTTGTAAAAGGCAGGAGGGGTAGCTCAGTGGTTTAAGTATTGGCCTACTAAACCCAAGGTTACTAGTTCAATTCTTGAGAGGGCCACTTAGGGATCTGGCACCAAAAAATCTCTTAGTGGACAGGACTTGGTCCTGCTAGTGTAGGCAGAGGACTGGACTTGATTACCTTCAAGGTCTTTCCAGTTCTATGAGAGAGGTATATCTCCATGTATTCTAAACTAAACTCAGTGGGTGAAACCCTATAAAAGCCAAGAGGAATTTTGCCATTGACTTCAGTATAGTCAGGATTTCACTCAATAACTTGAACTGCATTTAAAATGAATAGGAAACCAAAGAACCAGTGTATCTAGATTTAACTTCTTCCCAATGTGCACAGTACCTACTAACACTTGTACAGGAATTTTTCTCTGCCAAGAAGAAGAATAGACTGAATATTTTATATTCTTAGTAAGGTTGTTAAATGATTTTTAAAAATCTCAATTAACCCCAAGATTACAAAATTTAGTTGTGATTAATGGCAGTTTTAATTTCACTGTTAAATAATTTCTGTTTAACTTTTATGGTGCAAATATTTATAATAAAATAACAATATAAAATGAGCACTGTACACTTTGTAATTTTTATTGTAATTGAAGCCAGTAGATTTGAAAATTTAGAAACACATCCAAAAATTAGTTTTCTATTATTGTTTAACAGTGCGATTAAAACTGCAATTAAATGTGACCATTTTTTAAAAATCTAGTTAATTTACTTTGTGTTAAATGCAATTAATTGACAGACCTAATTCTAAGACACATTTAGGCACATTAGGCACTGATTTTGTACTCTTTACTCAGTCTGTATATTTTACTTTCATTTGCCCTACCAAATCCTATTTAAGTTACTATAATAAGAATCTGATTTATTGTAGATGCATGAGTCAGAAATCTGCTAGTAAAGAATCACATACACAATAAAGGGTTGTTTTGTAAGGAGCTGGGGAGACTCTTGGAAAACTTGTATATTGTTTCAGAAATAATATTCTGTCTTACCTTCTCCTTTACATTGAAGTCTAAAACTCAATGTTATAACTTTGTCCACTCATTTTGCACACACAGTTCACAAGAGATACATTTTTCTAACAACTAGTTGATTAGTGCTGACTCTAAAAAGACTTTGTCTCCCTTAATCCATGCTGTATATTGATCATGAGTCTCTTCTCCTCCCCAATTCAAAATATAAACAGAGAAATTAGGAAATAATAATAATTGTCAAAAGCCACATGAACGGCCAATAATAAAACAGCAATAAAAACATAGCATGCGGACAAAGGATTTTTATATGACAACTTGCTTGTGGTTTTTTATTTTTTATTAAATTTAATAAAAGGGGAGGGAAAAAGAGGGAAGATTCAAGCACTCAGCACTAAACTAAGATGTTGAGAACAAAATTAATCAGGGAACCAAAGGACATGAAGTGAAGAAATTATTTAATTGTCTATACAGTAATTCTAGGAGCTTGGTAACAAACAAGAGGAATTGGAATTGCTCATTTATGAGCATTAATTTGATCTAGCTGCTATTACTGAAACCTGTGGGTTGACTCGCACTATTGGAATGTTAAAATCAATAGTTGTAACCTATTTCCGAAGGATCAAGAGGGCAAAAGGAGAGGGGGAATGACATTTTATGTCAATAATGGCATTACCTGTTTCTGAGCCACTGATAGCTTGGAAGAAAATGATCTTGAATGTTTATGGACAAATGTCCTTATGAAAAAAAAAAAAGATGTGATACTAGTTGGTGTCTGTTATAGACCCCCTAAATCCCACTAGGGAACAAGATGACTGCTGCTTTATGCACCTATCTACAATGTGTAGAAAAAATAAAATAAAATTGTGATCAGGGGGCTGGATTATCAAGCTCAATGGGTAGAGATCAGTGGTTCCATGTCTAGTTGGCAGCCGGTATCAAGCGGAGTGCCCCAAGGGTCGGTCCTGGGGCTGGTTTGTTCAATATCTTTATCAGTGATCTGGAGAATGGCGTGGACTGCACCCTCAGCAAGTTTGCAGATGACACTAAACTGGGAGGAGTGGTAGATACACTGGAGGGTAGGGATAGGATACAGAGGGACCTAGACAAATTAGAGGATTGGGCCAAAAGAAATTTGATGAGGTTCAACAAGGACAAGTGCAGAGTCCTTAGGACTTAAGACGGAAGAATCCCATGCACTGCTACAGACTAGGGACCGAATGGCTAGGCAGAAGTTCTGCAGAAAAGGACCTAGAGGTTACAGTGGACGAGAAGCGGGACATGAGTCAGCAGTGTTCCCTTGTTGCCAAGAAGGCTAATGGTATTTTGGGTTGTATAAATAGGGGCATTGTCAGCAGATTGAGGGACGCGATTGTTTCCCTCTATTCGACATTGATGAGGCCTCATCTGGAGTAATGTGTCCAGTTTTGGGGTCCACACTAGAAGAATGATGTGGAAAAATTGGAAGGAGTCCAGAGGAAGGCAACAAAAATGATTAGGGGGCTGGAGCATGACTTATGAGGAGAGGCTGAGGGAACAGGGATTGTTTAGTCTGCACAAGAGAAGACTCAGGGGTGTTGGGGAGGGGGGGAGGGAATTTGATAGCTGCTTTCAGCTACTTGAAAGGGGGTTCCAAAGAGGATGGATCTAGACTGTTCTCAGTGATACCAGATGACAGAACAAGGAGTAATGGTCTCAAGTTGCAGTGGGGGAGGTTTAGGTTGGATATTAGGAAAAACCTTTCCACTAGGAGGGTTGTGAAGCACTAGAACGAGTTACCTAGGGAGGTGGTGGAATCTCCTTCCAACCCTGATATTCTATGATTCTATGACTCTATGAACTTCAATTTGAGAGACCTTTGCTGGCTGTCTCATGCTGCCAATCATAAAATATCTTTGGAATTCCTAAACATTATATATGGCAATTTCCTAACTGAGCAAGTGTTGCAGCCAACCCGGGGGAATTCTACATTAGACCGTGTCCTAACAGAGAAAGAGAAACTTGATCAAAGAACTAAAAATTAATGGTAGCTTAGGCACAAGTAATCATGATTTCATCAAATTTATGATGGGCAGGCAGAACAATGTCCAGAGCAGTAATATTTAGTGCTTTAGGGCTAGTTTCACAAAGCTGAAAAAAATGAAGAGCCAAATTAGCTGGAAGTAATTTAGTAAAATAATGTGGATGATAATCAGGAATCACTTAAGAACTCCTTACTAGATGCTCAAAAAGTCACAGTCCCACAGTTGAGAAAGAAGGCTGTTCTGGTTTTAAAAAACAACAACCTGGTTTAGAGGGGATATGAAGGCAGGTGTAAAAAATAAAATAAAATACAAATATATAACTAATGGAAGAATGGGGAAATTGATAGTAATGAATATAAATCAGAAGCTAGGAATTGTAGAAAATTGATAAGGGAAGCAAAGAGACACAAAGAGAACTCTATGGACAGCAGACTTAAGGACAATAAAGAAGATTTGTTTTAAGTGTATTAGGAACAAAAAGAATCCTGACAAAGATATTGATCTATTACTAGATGGAAATGGTAGAGTCACCTATAATATTGCAGAATAGGCACAAGGATTAAATAAATATTTCTGTATTTGGGGAAAAATAGATTCTGTAGTGTCATCATAGGGTGATGATAATACTGTTTACATTATACAAATAACTATGGAAAACATTAAGCAGAAGCTACTAAAAGTAGACATTTTTTAAATCAGCAGGTCCAAATAACTTGCAACTTGTATTAAAATAGACGGATGAGGAGATCACTGGACTGTTAATGATGATTTTTAGTAAGTTTTGGAACACTAGGGAAGTTCCAGAAGACTGGAAGAAAGTTAATGCTGTGCCAATTTTTAAAAGAGTAAATAGATAACCTGCATAATTATAAAACTGTAGGCCTGACATCAATCCTGGGCAAGATAATGGAGAGACTGATATGGGACTCAATTAACAAAGAATTAAAGCAGGGTAATGTAATTAGTGCCAGTCAACACTGGCAAATGTTACTGGTAAATATGGTAAATAGATCCTATTAAGATAACTTGATATCTTTTTTTTTATGAGATTTCAAATTTGGTCAGTAAATGTCCATATTAAATACTTAGACTTCAGTAAGGTGCACAATATTTCGATTAAAACCCTATATCAGTATAAAATTAACATGACACACATTAAATGGATTAACAACTGGCTAAAAGTTAGGTCTTAAAATATAACTGTAAACTGTGAATTGTCATTTAGCAGGTCTGTTTCCAGGAGGGTTCTACAGGTATCAGTTCTTGTTCCTATAGTACTAAACAAAATTGTAGGTGGGTGCAAGACTGGTTGGAAAATCATTTCCCAGAGACTAGTTATCAATGGTTCACAGTCATAGAAACAAAGACGATTAGGCCTGGAAGAGACCTCAGGAGGTCATCTAGTCCAATTCCCTGCTCAAAGCAGGACCAACCCCAACTAAATCATCACAGCCAGGGCTTTGTCAAGCTAGGCCTTAAAAACCTCTAAGGATGGAGATTTCACCACCTCCCTAGGTAACCCATTCCAGTGCTTCATCACCCTCTTAGTGAAATAGTGTTTCCTAATATCCAACATAGGCTTCCCCCACTGCAATTTGAGACCACTGCGTCTTATTCTGTCATTTGCCACTGATGAGAACATCCTCTTTGGAACCTCCCTTCATGTAGTTGAAGGCTGCTATCAAATTCCCCCATCACCCTTCTCTTCTGGAGACTAAACAATCCCAGTTCCCTCAGCCTCACCTTGTAAGTTAAATAGTGGAGGCCCAAAGCTGGACACAATACTCCAGAAGTGGGCTCACCTGTGTCAAATAGAGGGGAATAATTACTTACCTCAATCAAGTTGACAATGGTCCTACTAATGAAGTCCAATATGACATTAGCCTTCTTGGCAAAAAGGGCACACTGTTGATTCATATCCAGCTTCTTGTCCACTGTAATCCTCAGGTCCTTTCCTGCAGAACTGCCACTTCGCCAGTCGGTTCCCAGCCTGTAGCAGTGCATGGGATTCTTCCATCCTAAGTGCAGGACTTTGCACTTGTCCTTGTTGAACATCATCAGATTTGTTTTAGCTCAATCCTCCAATATGTCTAGGACATTCTGGACCCTATCCCTACCCTCCAGCATATCTACCTCTCCCCATAGCTTAGTGTGATCCATGAATTTACTGATAGTGCAGTCCATCCTATCATCCAGATCATTAATGAAGATGTTGAACAAAACCGGCCCTAGGACTGAGCCCAGGGGGCAGTTCACTTGATACCAGCTGCCAACTAGACATCAATCCATTGATCACTACCCATTGAGTCCAACGATCTAGCCAGCTTTCTATCCACTTTATAGTCCATTATTCCAATCCATGCTTCTTTAACTTGCTATCAAGAATACTGTGGGATACCATATCAAAAGCTTTGGTAAAGTCAACGTATATCATGTCTACCACTTTCCCCATAGCCATAGAGCCAGTTATTTGATCATAGAAGTCAATCAGGTTGGTCAGGCATGACTTTCCCTTACTGAATCCATATTGACTATTCCTGATCACCTTCTTCTCCTCCAAGTGCTTCAAAATAGATTCTGTGAGGACCTGCTCCATGATTTTTCCAGGGACATAGGTGAGGGTGGCTGGCTGCAGTTCGCCAGTTTGTCCTTCTTCCTTTTTTAAAAGATAGGTCTTATATTTGCCTTTTCTCACTCGTCCGGGACCTCCCTCGATCACCATGAGTTTTCAAAGATAGCGATCAATGGCTCTGCAATCACATCCACCAACTCTTTTAGCATCCTCGGATGCAGTGCATCTGGCCCCAAGGACTTGTGCGTGTCCAGCTTTTCTAAATAGTCCTTAACCTGTTCTTTCACACTGGCAGCTGCTCACCTCTTCCCCATACTGTGCTGCCCAGTGCAGGAGTCTGAGAGGTAACCTTGTGAAGACGCGCCCCTCCCCCCAAACAAAGCACTGAGTACTTCAGCTTTTTCTACATCACCTGTCACTAGTTTGCCTCCCGCATTCAGTAGGGGTCCCACACTTTTCCTGACCTTCTTTTTATTGCTAACATACCTGTAACCCCCCCCCACTGTTATCCTTCACATCCCTTGCTATCTGCAACTCCAGTTGTACTTTGGCCTTCCTAATTACATCCTGATTGCTTGAGCAATATTTTTATACTCCTCCTTAGTCATCTGTCCAAGTTTCCGCTTTTCGTAAACTTGTAAACATCTTTATCAATGACTGGGAACAAAACATAAAATCATCACTGATAAAGTTTTCAGATGACAAAAACACTGGGAAATGGCAACTAATGACAAGGACAGGTCACTGAATCGGTGATGAAGATCGTTTGGAAAACTAGGTGCTAGCAAACAATGGGCCTTTTAATACAGCTAAATGTAAATCCGGGGACAAAAAATGTAGTCTATACCTATTCAATGGGGGACTCTACCATGGGAAGTAATGACTCTGAAAAAGATTTGGGTGCCATGGTGGATAATTAGCTGAACAAGCACTCCCAGTGTGAATCTGTGGCCAAAAGGACTAATGCATTCCTGGGATGCCATATACAGGGAGTTTCAAGTAGGAGTAGAGAGGTTATTTTACTTCTGGATTTGGTGATAATGTGACCATTGATGGAATTCTGTTGCTACTTGTGGTGCCCACAATTCAATTCAAGAAGGATGTTGATAAATTGGAGAGGGTTCAGAGAAGAACCAAGTTAATTATTAAAAGATTAGAAAAATACCTTATTGTGACAGATTCAAAGATCCAAATATATTAGCTTAACAAAGAGAAGGTGACTGCATTACAGTCTAAGTACCTACGTGGAGAGCAAATATTTAATAATGGACTCTTCAATCTAGAAGAGAAAAATACAACATGATCTAATAGCTGGAACCTGAAGCTAGACAAATTCAGACAGGAAATAAACCTGATGGAAAAGAATTTTCAGCACAGTACAGAAATTTAAAGCATTCCTTTCTTTAAATTTTTAACATTTTAAAGAGACAAAGTAATTAACCAGCTGAACAATTTATCAAGTGTCATGGTGGATTCAACATCACTGATAAGAAGCAAGATTGAATGTTTTTTCTAAAAGATACACTCTTGGAATTATGTTGGGGAAGTTCTGTGGTCTGTGCTATGCAGAAGACTAAGATCAGAATGATCCCTTTCTGGCCTTTCAAAACAGAATAAATTGTCAGGAGCACACATTTTCTGTTTACATCATTTAATGTTAGGAAATGCATAAGTCTATAAGAGCTATCTTAGGTCCTGATAACTTCAAGGGGACTACTTATGTGCTTAAACTTACATGCATGTGTAAGTCTTGGCAGGATTGGGGTTTTAGTTTGCATTATTGCCTCCAGTCAAGTTGCAGATGTTGCAAGTATTCTGAAGTATTTTGAGTATTCTGAAGTATTGTGAATATTCTGAAGTATTGTGAGTATTCTGAAGTATTCTAATAACACAAAAGTAGGAAAAATCCCATTGAATTAAGTGGTCTTTAGAACAGTCCCTAGGTGAAAATGCTATGCCGGCTCACTGTTTTAAAAGCGATTATTATTCATAACCCACAAATTGGGAAAAATATGACCTGACAATAAAATATAGATGTGCAATTATGACGAGCAGCTTTTGTTTGTTTGTTTATTTTGGTGGTGGGGGATGTAGCCAGACTGCACAACTATGTTATTAAGTAATTTTTATGGTTCTTCTGAAATTATTACCAGCATGCAGGCTATGTCAGGATGTGGCTCCCATTCATAGCACTCACTCTGCGATAATATCACAACTATTTTCAAATCTCTAGAGCTAATTGGAAACATCAAATCTTCTTTGCTAGAATTTAGTCATGCTTCATTTAAAATTTAAAAGCAGCTCCTGGGAGCAGGGAGCTTCATTATTCAAAACCCCTTTTATAAGCAGTGTGGTTGGTACTGGAATATTGAAATGAGTGCTCCTAAGCCTTTCTTTCGGCCTTGCCGCCCTTTTTATTTTAAGGGAGAGAAATATCATGTACCACTTTACAAAGAATTAGACTATTTGTTGCCCAAGCGGCATACTGACATTGGGTAGTGCAAAAAATCAACATTGTCATCATCTGAAACGTTTTTGTCAGCAGAACTATATGAGGACAAGATTTTTAAATGCTTTGTATTTTGTCCAGATATTGGATCCTGTGGCATAGTACTGAGAGTTATAATACTAACTTCAAAAATCCACATTACTGCCAATAAATCTGTGGAAGAGGCACATACGTTTGCTAATGGTAGCCTGGTAGTATATAGTAAGCATATATTACTAAAGAGACTCTCTCAGGTATGTGATAGTATGAAGTGCTGAAAAATTATCTTGGTCTTAGCTAGAAAGAAAACAAACAAACAAAAAAATAATTGCAGAACCTTATTTTCCAGTTGCTGCAAATGCTTTACATGTATGTATGTAAAGATGAAATATTTCAAAGCAAACACCTCTGGGTTCTGTTTGCATAGGCTTGACAGTGAACCAGTTCCAGCAGATTCTCTTGGAACTATGAGTTCAAAGTCTCCACTGAGCTGTGGACAAAATGCCTTATAATCCCTAACACCGGTGCTGGAGAACTCCATTCTTTTTTTAATGAACAGCCCTGTTAATCTTTAAGTGAAGTTTGGAATTGAGTGTAAGATGTGCTGCTCCTTGTTTCACCCATCCCTGTAGAAGCACCTCAGTGGATGATCTGCACTAATGGGACTGTGCAGGAGGAGTTGGATCTATCCAAAAGTGGGGCACTGGCTACTTTACTTGGTTTAATCCCTAATTACACCCACAAGGAATTACAGGTGTAATTTAATATATCTGTCAGGATTAATTTATGGCTGTTCCCCCAGCATAATGAGCAACACCCTTATGAATGAGGGCAATGGCAACTGGGGATATGATGCAGTCTACAGGGGAAGGTGACCATCTACACTGATATGGTCACCACTGTTACAAAACTGTACATCTTGTACAAAGTATGCCTTGTGAGGTATCATTGGGAAAGTTGTAATCTGCTGAATATTATTTTATTATAATGTATATATCAACATCGTGTGTGGAGTTCTGAAATTTAGCTCTGTGTTTGTAACTTAGACATGTTGTGGGTCTGAGAAACACCCACAGGTTAGCTCTGTAGAAATAGCAAAGAAGCTGTAAACAAGGGCGTCTGCACATCACCCACCTCAGATGGCATGAAGGCATGAGTGCAAACTAGAATTTGAAATTAATACAAAGGACTGATGGCCAAGAACATATGCCATGAAATTGCCTGACCCATGACACAGTCAGGATTTTACCAGCAGTACGGGTCAAGATATAAAAGAAGAGAGCAAAGACCCTTGGCCACCTCTTTCCTACCTTATCTCTGGACTGGTGAATTCTACCAAGGATAAATTTTGAACAAAAGTACTGAGGGCCCCCAAATTATTTGGGCAACCCAGAAATAAAACTATCCCTACTATTATTTTGGACTATCTGTTGCTTTGATCCAACTTTAAAGTATTTTATCTGCTTTAACCATTTAATGACTCTATTTTTTTATTTAATAAATTTTTAGTTGACTTACTAAAGATTGACTACAGCATTCTTTTTGGTGTTTGATCAGAAGTATCCATTCACCTGGGTAAGTGACTGGCCCCCTGGGGTTAGACGAACCAATATGTGGTGAATTTGGTTTTAATATCTTTTCATCACAAAGTCCATTTTGTCCAGGTGGTAAAAAGGGTCTGGGATGCCTAATGCCATTGTCTCTGGCTTCATGGTAAAACTGATATAGTGATCCAGAAGTACACTTGTTACTGACTTGGTGAAATCTAATGATAGAATATTCTACCAGTTTGGGGTGTATGTCCTACTTTCTGACAGTCTGTCCTGAGTTTGGCATTCTTAGCTGTGATCTACTTCAGGCACCATGACAGGGGACATCATAGGAACATGAATGCAGAATTTTACTAGCTTCCTTTTGTTACCATGAAACATGTATGGATGTCCCTGACTGCTAGTGGATCTCCTGAGATCTATGGTTTTAAAAGCCTGAACTCTATTTTTTTCAGACAACACACTTTTTACCTGTAGAATTTATAGCCACAAGATATCTTTGAAGCCAAGAGCTTAACAGGAATTGAAAATAAGGGATGGGCATTTCTCAGATAACAAAAATATCCAGAGTTACAGCTGTAAGGATTAAACCTCCCCAAGAATCTTAGTAGGGATACAAATCTCATACTTCAAGCTATGAACCAATCTCTAATTGATGGGGGTTAGGAAGAGACTTTTCCTGTGGGCAGGCTATTTCATAATTGCCTACTACAGAGGTTTATTTCATAGTCTTCAGAAGCTTAGGCTGCTGTTGGACCACATAGATCATGGTGTGATCAAGTATGGCAATTCCTGTCTTCCCACAAGGGGCAGCTCCACCTTCCTCTGAAAGGACTAAGCAGTTGGAAAGCACCTGAAAGAAAACTCATGAAAGTTTCCATCCTTTTTTATAGGGACAATCTGCCTAGTGACTGGACTAAACTTATTTGCTGAAGTTGCTAATTTGCTGCCTCATCAGACAAATGGGGATTTGCAATGTCAAAAGGGGATTATTATATATATTTTAGATGGTAGCAAATAGGTGGTTGAATGTAGCACTTCACGAAATTCCTTGTAGGTAGTCACTTCAGAGTCTTTAAGGAGCAGATTAATCCCTGATCTAAATCCACTGACTTCAGTGAAGTTACACCAGGGATTAATTTAGCATACCGTGATCCGGGATGAAAAGCTCTGCTCTGAATCAAGCAAAGCTTGAGTATCCTGCATCCTGGCCAGACAACCGCCCCCACCACTTCCTCAACAGAATCTTATATTTTCTTTCAAAAGCTTTTGTTCTTGTTCCAATGTGAAATATATAAAAAAATCAAAAACTTAAAAGCTGCCACAAAATGGAATTGTCCCCCTCTGGTCAGCTCTATTTATTTCTCTTTTTTGTGCCGTGAAACAGCAGAAGAGAATGGTAGAGAAATCACATTCTATCTGTGTCTCTGGTACTGAAGCTGGACAAATTATTTCCCGTAAAAATTATTTGAATAATTTAACCTCCTTCCAGTTCATGAAGTGTATAGAAACAGTGTTTGATTTTTATCAAGTCCTTTCTTATTCCATACGATTCAAATAATGCTTTTAACAGTTAAATTCAACCTATGGGTTGTTTACCAATACCGGCCCTGGCACTTCATATTTATTTGCTTTTGAAGTTCATTGTGCATACTGAGTGATTGGTGAACTCTCACATGGTTTGTTTCCTGACTGGATGACTCTGAAAGAGCTTTCAAGATAGCTGCACAAACACTTTCTGCACAAGTGCTTATGCAAATTCATACTGGCTTGAATATTCTCCTGTGGATACCTTCTCACACAAGCATTCATGACACTTTCCCTTTCTGCAAACAATTGTGAATAAAAAAATCACTTATATGAATGTTCGTAAAGAGTTATGAATGCCTGGAAAGCAAATCTGTAGTTTTTTATTCAAGGGAATGTTCACCTGTCAGAACTATTTTGAAAGAAAATTGAGCTGTCAATAAAACAATTTTTATGCCAGAATTGTCTCCAACTGATTTTTTTTTTCATAAAAAAGAATGCCAAAAAACGTATATATTTTGGTTGAAAACTAAAATGTTCCAGACAAAAAAATAAAAATAAAATCAAAATGGCAGCTGTAGAAAGAATGCCTCACGCCTCCCATTGTTCTCTATGGAGCGTTCTCTCTGGCTGGCTACATGTTGCATGATAGCCAGGAAGTCCACGACACGCTGCTTCTCTCCATTTCAGTTTTTGGATCAAAGTTTTCAGTATTCCCCTACGTTGTTTTATGAGTTCACACACATTTTATTGTTGTATTTGTTCTTGACTTCATTTTGGTCTTTGATCTTGTAGACCTTGTTTACTTTTATGATGGGTATAACTAATTATCTTCTTCACATAATGTCCATTTCCTAAGAACTCATGGGGTACTTTTAAGGCAGACTCCAAAGTTTGTATGTTGCTGTTTGCACTCAGAACTTCATATGCATATAGGGCCTAGACTAATTAGGGAACTTCTAAGGATGTTTAATAAAGTAATTCTCAATTAGAAAGTGGAAAAATGTGCTCACACACACACACAATATTTGAAATTTGTTAAAGTCAGAATGCATTAAACATAAAAAAAAACCCCATCAACAAAAAGATCAGTGGACCTTGAAAAGTCCTCACTAGTAATTGCTAGGAACCCAGCTGGTCCAATGCAGCATTAAGTTAATCCACCTTCAGAACACCATTTGGAATCTTCAGTGTGTTTGTCAAAGATCATCTCTTCCTCACCCTACAAAAGAAAACCCAGGCTCACAGATTGCATTATTTCTCCATATACCAACAAGCCTGGAAGAAACGTATCTGTATCAAACATAGTATACAAGGCTGAAGACCTTTGCCTCATATTTAATCTTCTTTCCCCTTCCCTGTTGGAAGATTGGAATTTCAGACACCCCGGTTAACCCCTTGATCAACACTGAGTGTATTGTCTCCTGGAAATCTAAGCATGAAGGGGATCCTCTGTGCGCAGACCTCCTTCCTTCTGCATGGAAAGAAGTCTCAAGGTTAAGGATCTCCCAAACCCCATGGAAACGTCTCAATGGGTTAAAAGCTGTGCTGGAGATGCATCTTCTCCTTTTCCAGCCCTGCAGAGTTTAAGCAGAAAAATTTAGCTTAGAATTGTATGGTTTCTTCAACCAAGTGACTCTACCGGAGATCAAAAGGTGGGCTGCTAGTTTCCAGAGGTTATGTGAAGGGACAGGTCCTCCGCAGAGACAGTCTGGGCTTCCTGGGGATTTCCTGGGAAGCCACAAGTTTTGGTGGTAGGCCCACGGGTTTATCTGGTAGAACAGGACAAAGTTTGACATCCCCAACTCAAAACAGGTCAATGTGTAGGAAACTGAGAGGTAATCGTCATGGAGATTTCCTCCACCAGCACTTCCTTTCATGGGTTTTGAAGTCGGTGAGTAAAGGACCACAGGATTGATATGATGACTTGATACATAAATTGTCATAAACATGATAGACATAAGACTATTGGTTTCTTCTGCAATCCAGGCCATCGAGAAATAAACAAATTGAAGGTTTTTTATAGAGTCTGTATGTTTCTCCCATTCAAAAATTAGTTTATTCAAGAAATTGGGCCAAATTCTGGTCTCAATGGCACTGGTGTAAACTGGAAATAGCTTACACTGAAATTAAGTTATTCTGAATTTACACCGAGTAACAGAGCAGAATTCAGCCCAATCTATTTAAATTCTGCTACTTTCTTGTCATTCCTCCATGAAAAGCATAGCAAATGAGTTAAAAGTATAATTCTCCGACTTAAGTCCCTTATGGAATTAAAATATTTTAGTCTTACAGATTTTCATTTTTTAGCTTAATCATTTAATTGAACATTTTGGATTGTTCTTATTAATATTTCCAGAGCTCCTGCCTTGCTGATGGCAGTTTAGAAGTTCAGGAAGTCATGCATTAGTCTTTTCAGCTGTTGTTTACCTCTTCTGTTTTGGAGTAAACTATAGTAATACAGACAGCAACTGGGACCTTGTTGGCTTTATGGAGGGTTTAGTGTGACCAAAAAAAAAAATAAAATAAAATCTGTCTTTCCTTCCAACATTTAAGATATCTGAAAATCTGCTACCAGCCATTACTTTGATGAAACCAAAAGCAGCTATTGCCTGTTTAAAAATAAACCTACAGCTTTAAAATCTGCAACCCATATCAACTTATGTATTCTTATTATATCACTCTCTATGAAAAGATGTGTTTATTTGTTTTCCAAACCTCCATCTATTTCAAATATTTATCAGGTTATACCTTTTTTTCACATTGCAGAAGCAAAGGTTCCATTCAATTTTCATTGTACTATTGACATATGCAAACAGATCTGTAAAGATATTGCAGATAGTAAAATGAAAGGTATGGCCCCAATCCTGAAAACACTTAAGCATTTGCTTAGCTAAGCATATGAGTATTCCAGCTGAAGCCCTCACTGAGACTACTGAAAAGCTTAAAACTAAGTACATGCCTAAGAGTTTGAGAATTGGAGCCTAAACAATCTATTGAATTATGCACTAAAGCCCAGGTCCTGCAGACACTGAATCACATATTAAAGTTAAGCACGTACACAGATTTTAGCAGGATCAAAACCTAGGATCCCAATTCAGGAAAGCAAACTTATGCATATGTTTAAACCATTCTTGCTCAGAAGAGCACTTCAGCATATGCTTAACTTTAACATGCCAGACTTGCTTCAGTTAAGTGCAATCTGAAGTGTTTTCATTGATAGGGTTGCTTCCCTGAAATGAAAGCGAAGGTTCCAATTCAGGACAGCATTTCAGCTCATGCTTAATAAAACATATACCATTAAGTCCCATTCATTACACAAAGTTAAGGTCCCTTCCTAAATAGGGATATTTATTGAATCAGGGTCGACATCTGCAAATTTTATTCATGTTTTGTCTGCATTATATTTTGCACAAGTAAACAATCACAGTACGAAAAAGTAACTTGTTTCTCTTAAAAGCTCATTGACTAACTTTTTTGAACTCTGGCCATTTTAAAAAACCATGTATGATGCTACCAACAGTGACACAAGAGCATGAGTACAATCTCACGACAGACTATTAAAAACCAGGCCACAAACCCCAAGTTGGTTGTGAGTTCTAAACTTAGATTTCATCAACCAGCTGCACCAAGTGCAAACTCCTTAGGCACTTTACTAGCATTAACACAGAGTCATAGACAGTCTCCTAGGTAATCCAGTCTATTTTGCTATCCATGTTAGTGTATCTCTGTGATAGATGGCCCTTTACACCAAGAATCCCAGTAATATTCAGGTTACTCCTAATCCCCAGGGACCAGTCACTCACCCAAGCTCAGTTGTGCTTTGGGTCTCACACCAAAGACAACTATATGAAGATATATTAAATAGGAAAAGGAAATTAGAAAGTTATTTCCAAGGTTAAAGGAAGCAAACATAGACACACAAATCAGTTACGGTCTTAGGTTTCAAAAAGTAATACAGGCTTCTATAATCAGCAAGCTCTATTTGCTCTTTAGGGCTAACCCAGGCTAAGTAGCTGGAGCTCTATTTCTTATACCTAGAAACCCAGAATCTAAGCAGCATAGACATCCTTAGTTCCTTGTTTTTGGGTTTTATCCCCATCCTCCCATGTGCTCTGAGCTGCAGACTCAGCTGATGGAATGGGTCCACTCGCAGGGACTTCACAAGGAGGAGAAAAGAGCAATAAGAGTCTTCAGTCCTTTTGTTGACATTTCTCGATCCAGATGTAAGATCCAACCAAAGCCACCTGTTATTGATGGGTCTCCTGTTTCAGAAGGGGTGTAACAATTTCTGTAGAAAAGCAGCTCTTTACACTAATTAATGTTTCTCGGGGAGTGTGGATCAGTATTCACGTTGCACACCCCGACACCCCCAAGCCAGGAAAGCTAATGATCCAATCAGCAGATCAAATTCAGTGATGAATCCTGATCGCATTCCACCTGAGGCACGTTGAACATATGCTAAGAAGAAGACATCCTTCTCCTGTCACAGAGGCTCACAATACACCTTCTCAGGTATTACATTACAAATCGGAATGCAGATGAATGCAAGTAAAGTTTAGTGTATGCAGCAATTCACAAGCATTCAATGGTGTTTAAACACTACACACTTTCTTATCATTCTAATACCTCTTCATATTAACCCACAAGTGAACCAAACAGATTTCAGCTAGGTATCTGTCTGTGTTCAGTTGAGACATAGGGTCCTTGACATGGACTGGCATGTGGTCTGCCAGCATCACAGTGAGGAAACGCTAAAAGCCATAAGTAGAATTACTGATGGTCTAAATATTTTTACCATGTTTTTCCCCTTGATGATGAGAACTGAGGAATTTTGCTGTGCTTATCAGGGATCTTCTCAAATATTCTTAATACTATTTGTCGAATTTCTGAGATAAAAAAAATATGCTACTCTTATTTTATTTTATTATTTATCTTATCATTTATTGTTATGTGATAATTCATGTAACAATCTACTAAGATTTCACATTTTAAGTTAGTTCAAAATTCAATGTTACTCAATATGAAAAATTAAAGTAAAATCCTGTATTAGAAATATGACACCAGAAGTATGTTTTTAACAATGCTTGGCGAGAAAATCAAACATATTGATGAATAGAATAGTGTTCTAAATAATTATTTGTTATTATTAGGATAGAATTTGTTTGAATATTACTTTATAAAATATGATACATAATAAATATTGAGTACTGCTCTATGAAGAATCACATGGAGCGTTTTGACTGCTCAAAACAAACAGCTCATTGTTAACCCTACCGAAGAACCACTGGGTTTTGATTTATGTTGGAAAGCCTGGTGCTGATTGAATTGCATCAGAACATCTCATGGAAGACGTGAACACATCCTCTTTAAATGGAAAATGAAGTAAAAACATGTATGCTACTCTGGTCACCAAGCACAAACGATGGAGCTCATCATATTTGACTGTCCTTTTCGTTCTTTTGATGGAGCCTGGAGGACATTCAGCAGCTCACTGCTGTGGCAATGTGCTGCCTATCAAACCTAGATATACATTTGTAGTCATTAGTACTTTCCCAAGCTGTACAAAAGAAGTGCAGCTCAAGATTTAGTTGAATTTTTGGTAGTTTTTTTGTTTTCCTTTTCTGGTACAAATCAGCATCAGTATATTCTGTATTTGTACCTTATTGTGGACTGTATGCTTGTATTTTTGACCATGAACTCCAACTCCCCTTTCCATCTGAGGAGAGGAGTGAATGATTGGGTCAGCTGGGGAAAGGCCATCCCTTAGGATCCTGGTTAGAGGAGCACATGCCCTCTGTCAAAAGTGCCCCTTCTCCTCCCTGCCACCCCACTGGGGAGTATGTGTGGGAAGTGCAATGATTGTGGCTGTGAACACAATAAACAGAGTGGAGTCTCTGCCTCTTTGCAGGCCATTGGCCAGGTCTGGGGGGCATGGATGTTGCGGATTGGATCAAGCAAACTTCGGCCCACTTCCTGCTACTTTTGTGTTTAAGCATTCTGGGAATGCTGATGTGGAAAACTGCCCTACCAACTTTGACCCATATGTGATATAGTTATCAGAGCCAGATTACCAGGGCTGCTGTGGTTCTGACTAAATCATCTATTTGGTGAGGTAGAAATTTTTCTCTTTCAGACAGATTTGCAAAATGTCTAATGCATATTTTTCATCTTCCTCTCTGAACCCAGAGGCCTGGCAGCTGGGGAGAGGAAGAATAAGAGATAGTACAACATATTAGATTTTTAAAATGGTGGGGGTAATACTTGTTAATAAATATCATAATAACTTGGTACCAACGTGTCCAGTGCAGCTAAGAGGCTGAAAATGGTCAGCTCCCAGGGTAGCTCTGAGCATAGGGCTCAGCAGGGACTGGTGGACCCTGTGAAACTGGGGGGTTATGGGAGATCTTAGATCCTCGGAAACTGGCCACTCCCGTGATATACCCTTGTTCCTTCTCACAAGGGAGGGTGATAGGATTCAGCAGAGGGCTTAATCATTAATTCGGTAGCTAAGGAAAATAATCCTCATTCACTGGTTCTATGGCATGTGTCAGGATTGCCTCCCCACTCTGAACTCAAGGGTACAGATGTGGGGACCCACATGAAAAAAAGAAATAACCCTTCAAGCTTATTTTACCAGCTTAGGTTAAAACCTTTCCCTCCAGAGTTCTCCTGTGTCTGGAACTGGTACACTGCCACCACCAAACTCAGTATCCCAAAAACTAGGACAAAGGGGAGTTTGGGACCCTTCTTTCCCTTTCCACTAACCCCCCAAGCTTCTTCTTTCCCTGGGAAGCTTGAGAGAAAAAAACAAACCTCAGCTGATCCTGCGAGACATGCCCGATCCAAAACCAGGATCTTACGCAATGGAAAACAAGCAGTCAAATTCTTAAAAGAAAGATTTTAATTAAAGAAAAAAGAAAGGAATAAATCCCTTATATAAAATCAGTAGAACAGCACTACAATAATCAATAAAGAGTTAAAGACAACTCCCTTCCCGAATTTCTCCTCCTGCTGAAGCTTTACAGTAGTAGAGAAACACAGAGATAAATTCCCACCAACTGGAGAATTTTCCAAGTGATAAAAAGAAGATAAACTTACTGACTACCTTACTTGTTACTGGACAGAAAGCTTATAGTTACAGTGAAAGAAATAGGTGTGATTCATTCCATAGCCGAGTTGAACAGAGAAGAGACCCAGAGAGAAACTGAAACTGAAAATCCTTTGTCTCCTGAGGAATTTCTCATTGGTCAGTTGCCCACTTCTCAGGTTAGCTTTAGCTTAACCCCTTACAGGTAAACAGTAATTCTAGGCTACTTTATACTTATGACAGCATGAGACCATTTATGCACTGGGCTCAGTTAATGACTGGTAGTTTGAAGAAAGGTCCGCTATTCATCTTAATAAACTTGCAGCATGACACTTTAAATCAGTGGTGAACAACCTGCGGCACGTGGCCCATCAGGGTAATCCACTGGCGGGCTGCAAGACTGTGTTTACATCGACTTGCTGCTTCCAGAGCTTCCACTGGCTATGAACAGCAAACTGCCGTCACTGGGAGCTGTGGGTGGCTTTGCCTGTGAACTGTCAATACAAAGACTGTCTCATGCCCTGTCAGTGGATTACCCTGATGGGCCGCAGGCTGCAGGTTGCCCCACACTGCTTTAAATCCATTTATATGTGTATGTCTTCACGTTTCCGATTAATAACAGCAATGCTGCCCTCCCCTCCTCAGGGGCTGTCCTGCAGCAGGGTCTGCTCATGGCCCCTTCAAAAGTCCACACAGTATAAAAATTTCAAACATTCCCCTTCTGGTGTCCAATTTATTAAGTCCTGCACAGAATCTTTCAAAACAGAACTCAAACCTACAGAGTTTTCACCTCAGTTTCAAAATAAGCCAGCTGCTCCTCCCTTAGGATCTGTCATAGAATCATAGAATCAAAGAATGTCAGGGTGGGAAGGGACCTCAGGAGGTCATCTAGTCCAACCCCCTGCTCAAAGCAGGACCAATCCCCAACTAAATCATCCAGCCAGAGCTTTGTCAATCCTGACCTTAAAATCTTCTAAGGAAGGAGATTCCACCACCTACCTAGGTAATCCATTCCAGTGCTTCACCACCCTCCTAGTGAAAAAGTTTTTCCTAATATCTAACCTAAACCTCCCCCACTGCAACTTGAGACCATTACTCCTCGTTCTGTCATCTGGTACCACTGAGCACAGTCTAGATCCATCCTCTTTGGAACTCCCTTTCAGGTAGTGAAAGGAGCTATCAAATCCCTCCTCATTCTTTCAGGTAGTTGAAAGCAGCTATCAAATTCCTCCCCACTTCTGCAGACTAAACAATCCCGGTTCCCTCAACTTCTCCTCATAAGTCATGTGCTCCAGACCCCTAATCATTTTTGTTGCCTTTCTCTGGACTCTTTCCAATTTTCTCACATCTTTCTCATAGAATGGGCCCCAAAACTGGACACAGTACTCCAGATGAGGCCTCACCAATGTTGAATAGAGGGGAACGATTAAATGAGTCAACAGTGTGCCTTTGTTGCCAAGAAGGCTAATGGCATTTTGGGCTCTATAAGTAGAGACATTGCTAGCAGATCGAGGGACGTGATCATACACAGAGCCAGTTATCTCATTATAGAAGGCAATTAAGTAAGTCAGGCATGATTTGCCCTTGGTGAATCCATGCTGACTGTTCCTTATCACTCTCCTCTCCTCTAAGTGTAGGGTGACTAGATGTCCCAATTTTATAGGGATAGTCCCAATTTTTGAGTCTATTTCTTGTATAGGCTCTTATTACCATTCACCCACTGTCCCAATTTTTCACTTTTGCTGTCTGGTCACCCTATCCAAGTGCTTCAGAATGGATTTCTTGAGGACCTGCTCTATGATTTTTTCAGGGACTGAGGTGAGGCTGAGTGGCCTGTACTTCCCCTGATCCTCCTTCTTTCCTTTTTTAAATATGGGCACTACATTAGCCTTTTTCCAGTCATCCGGGACCTCCCCCGATCACCATGAGTTTTCAAAGATAATGGCCAATGGCTCTGCAATCACATCCACCAACTCCTTTAGCTCCCTCAGATGAAGTGCATCTGGCCCCATGGACTTGTGCTCATCCAGCTTTTTTAAATAGTCCTGAACCACTTCTTTCTCCACAGAGGGCTGGTCACCTCCTTCCCATGCTGTGCTGTCCAGTTCAGCAGTCTGGGAGCTGACCTTGTTTGTGAAGACAGAGGCAAAAAAAGCATCGAGTACATTTGCTTTTTCCACATCCTCTGTCACTGGATTGCCTCCCTCATTCGGTAAGGAGCCCACATTTTCCTTGACTTTCTTCTTGTTGCTAACATACCTGAAGAAACCCTGTCCTCTCTTTGAAGTTCCTTTCAGAGTTCAAATACAAACAAACACTCTGCCAGGTTCTCTGATGGACCCACTTCTTCTTATCTGAGAATTTGTTTTCTCTGGGCCACCCAAGTCTTCTCCTTCTAACAGAGCAGTCTCACGGATCCCCTCCTTGGGACTGTGCTTATTCCCACCAGTTTCCTTCAGCTGTCCACTCACTGTTAATCTCATTCCTCTATGAGCTGGGAGAGGTCAGCAGGCAGCTCTCCTTCCCTGCTGGTGTCTTTCCCTCAACCTCTGTTGACTCAGGACCCTGCAGGAGTCATATAACTACTGTCTGTAGGCATCTGCCAATATCCACCTTCTCCCTCCCTGTCTCTTCCTTATATACTTTAGGTCTGATTCAGTCACCTGAGCCATATATTACATGATAGTATCATCGGTGCTGGAACTAGAAGTGGTGGCGTGCTGCCGCATTCTTCTGGCTTGAAGTAATAACAGCAACCCAAATATATGGTTCCTGCTTTCAGCACCCCCACTATAATTTTTTTTCCAGCACTACTGGATAGCACTCATTATTAATTGTCCTGTCCACCTTGGGAAGTCAGCTAAAATTGTCACAGGTAGACTGGAGCCTATCTCCCATTAAAGGGTCCAGCCACCCTACGACACATATCTTAAGTGCCACCATCTGAGATAGTGTGGCTTCCCAGTCTGTTAGCAAGCTTATTCTTAGCTTCAGGATACAAACACTAGTTCCATTGCCACAAGCAATAAGTAATGCTAAAAAAGAACAGCAAAGAGTGCTCTATGCCATGTCATACCAACCTGCTACATGGAATCCAATGCTATACCAAGTCCAATTCCTCATGAAGTAGAAGCTCACTACACTATAAATGACAAAAGTTGTGAATATTCCAATTCCTCATGAAGCAGAAGCTCACTACACTATATATATAAGTTGTGAATATTCCAGTTCCTTATGAAGTAGAAGCTCACTACACTATAAATGACAAAAGTTGTAAATATTAAGAAATGGCAACCAAGCCATTTTAAAAAATACCCTTGTTTTTCATATTGAGTCCAATCCAGAAAAGCACTAACATCAAAAGCACACACCTTGTTGGATTATGGGCTAATTGAGCATCATCTCATACAGGAAAAAATAAAACAGTCAGGAAAAAACCCTGCAAATTAGACACACAGCTGCTAAAGTAACAGTAAACAAAATACACAAACTGTACAACAATAACATTTATAAAACATGGCAAGAAATTGGTTAAGGGAATAGCACTCTAACAGGAGTCATGTATGGCAGGAGATGCAGACTGCTCCCTTCTCACACCATTTGAAGGAGCAACTGTTTAACATGGCATCCTTTTCTTTTATAGGCAGTTGGAGTGGCCATTCAGAAGGCTGATGAACACAGCAGACTTGATAAGACAATTAGTCTAGGAAACCTACAACTCTTCTAGGGCATCACTTCTAGGGCATCACTTCTAGGGCATTCATGGCTAGGCACACACTCTACGAGCAGTGGGATTGGTAAAATGTAAGTGAATCAGAATGATACTACTTGTTTATGTCACATATGTTAGTGAGCAACCATCACATGACAACAAAGTTTAGTCATTACTGCCCTGGCATGTCTTATAAAAAAACACTACTGCATTCTTCAGGAATGGTCCCAAACATTGCATTTCACAAAGCATCAAAGTAATGTCTTATGCAATTGCTGTAAAAAATTAGTGGGTGAGTGGGTGGGTGGTACAAAGGTACGTCAGAAACGCTGAATGGCTCTGTGTCCCCCCACCAATCCGCTCACCATCAAGTCTTCCTGAACTTTCAGGTGTTAGGAATTTAAGTGAAAAAGATAAAAAGGGGAAGCAGAGAAACAAGTTGCTGATTTGAAATCTTTACTTACTAAAAACAGTGTTTTAATTACTTTCATATTGAGCTCCATGTAAGTTGTTTAGTGAGCAACAACATATGTTATGCAAATAACAGAAACTACTGTTTTCATAGAACAGGCCTAAAACTCATTAATATGACAGAATTTCTAATTCCAAACTTGGTCTCACTTTAATCTTTATCTAAAACCTGTAGGAAATAATTTAATTACAACAGCATTATTCAGTAACTGTAGCATTATATAACAACAGATAGCTTAGTTTTAAAGGTTTTTCAGTTAAGAATCTTAAGGGCTTACATATATGAGAAATCTATATTTTTTATTTAGTTTCTATAGTGTTTTATGTTTTGAAGATTATGTAAAAAACAAAAATGTAACTGTGGAAAGAGAACAAACTGTCAATGATAAATAAAACCTAACTTGCTGGAAGTGTATGTTAAATATTAAATATATTATTATATGCAGACAATAGCTGATAACATCTTGCTGCCTCAAAGGAGAATAAGGCCTTACACTACACTAAAGGGAAAAGTTGATCTAAGCTATGCAATTTGAGCTACATGAATAGCATAACTCAAATCGACATAGCTTAGATCTTCTTACCACCGGGTTCACATTCTGTGACATCTGTGGGAGATGTTTTCCTGTTGACTCCCCTTAGTCTTCTAGATCAGGTGGGGTACAGGAGTTGATGGGAGAGCGATTGACTGCTGATGCATCGATCACCACAGTTTCAATACTCTGGTAAGTGTAGACAAGCCCTAAGATATAACAAATCTGGTGCTTATCAGTCAGTGGCTGCCACAAAATGTAGGAAAGAATCCTACCTAACTTTAATCTATAGGATATTTTCTCAATTTGATGTTCAGGGTATTTACATGTAGAACTCATATTACTAAACCAACCCAAACAGTGACATTTAGATCACAGTCATTGTATCAGTAGCTTTTGCTGGTTTTCTGTTGTTGCTATTGGTGACACTTTTCAATTTGGTCCAAATGGCATTGTTTAGTTATGTCAACGGAAACAACATACTCATCTGAAGAAAAATATGGCCCATGTGCTGTATTGCAGCACGTCAAACATAAAAAATTTGGAATGAGAAGAGAACTTCACAGGAGCAATCAGTGCAATACAATCTATGATAAACATGTGTAGTACTGTGTTTCTCAAGACAGAATATTTCTAAATGCAAAGAAACAAGCATTTAACCAATAGATTTGAGAGGGACCATTCAAACACATTGTACTCTTATTTTGCAGTTTAATTTCAAAAACTTCTGTTAGCACATTTAATGCCCCCTGGTATTGCTTCATATGAAGCATAGAGAAATATGGGGGTGGAGGCAAAAGTAGAGTTTAAAATGTTTAAGTACATCCTTCAGAATAAGAACTTGGGAACTATATTTAAAGGCTAAAATGTTCATTTTTGAATTACTACAAAGGTTACTATCATTTGCATACATTTGTGATACCATAGCCAGACTATAATTTTACATTAATGGATACATAAAGTCTTGAAAGCCTGCATTTACATATCAATCACAGTCCAGTTCAATCCAACACCAAAAGCTAACACCAATCACTGGAAGAAGCAAGAAAGTCCTTTTGGCATTTCTGGAATTTCCCTTTTAGATGACTAACCCCTTCTCTGCTGTACAGTTTTACAAGTACACATCCAAAATAATAGCACCCATATTACTTATGTGCATATGTTAGTCTCTTTGACTTCTTCAGAAATAATGACTTTCTCTTAAAATACTCAGATTCAACACTTGTGAAGTTAGCATAGTGGAAATATATTTCAATTTAAAAATAAATCTTTCTGAAATTAGACAAACCTTTCCAATATGATGCATAGTAAATTCTTCCATCTCGTCATACCAGAGAAACAGAGGTCCTTGAAAAGAAAGCTTTAAAAAGAAGCATATGATTAGCTTTCTTATTCAGATTTTTGAAAGACTATAGTTGTTGTATATTAAACCTGCTGCAGCTTACTGCAGTGTTAAATATCTCTTTTAGAGCTGGCACTTTATCCCCTGCTTTCATATTTGTAAACCTTTTTATTTCTTAATATCCCCCTTGTTTGACAGTGCATTCTAACCTCTGACACCAGGAAGTCAGTCAATAAACCCACAGCACTTTGATCTGCAGGATTATGGGATTTCTTTTCATGCAAAGGGAAACATCAGGGTAAGCAAATAAAAAAAAAAACCTGGAACAGAGGAGTTTCAGGCTAAAAAGAAACAATTCTAAAGTATTTACAGATCATTCTGACTGTACTATACAATCAAACCTATTAACAGGATGGAAGAAATATAAATTAAAGGTAGAAAGTCCATTTTATACAGAATTTTAATTTTATTGCTAGTTTAATCTTTTGATTATTTTTATAATTATGTGTTTATTATTCATTTATTATTTTCATTTATGAATTATTAGTACAATGCCAACAGTATGGTAGGTGCTTTACAGACAGATATGGAGGGGTAGCCCTTCAGAGTTTGCGGTGTAGATCAGTGGTGGGCAACCTGAGGCCTGCGGGCCACACACAGTCCATCAGGATAATCCACTGGTGGGATGCCAGAAAATTTGTTTACATTTGCATGGCTGCCAGTAGCTCCCAATGGTTGCAGTTCACTGTACCCAGCCAATGGGATCTGTGGGAAGTGGTGTGGGCTGCAGGGACGTGATGGCTACTGCATCCAGCAGGTCTCATTGGCTAGGAACAGTGAACTATGGCCATTGAGAGATGCAGGTGGCCATAAAAGTTTAAACAAACTGTCTGGCGGCCCACCAGTGGTTTACCCTGATGGGCGCAGGTTGCCCTCCACTGGCCTAGATAATTATTAACATAAGAAAACACATTCACTGATTTTTTTTTCTTCAAATTTGCTTCCAGTGTAATCAAGGGCTAGATTTTCCTGGGAGTTACTTCCACAAGCCTGGGCCTTTGCACATACCCCAGTGTACAAAAGTAAAAAATATATATGCCGTCAACCCGCTCTCCTGGTCAAAACAGAGGTGTATTCAGTTTGCATTGACAAAATTATGTGCTGGACAAAATGAGTAGGTTCTTGCACGTGGCTCTGAGACCAAGACTGCAATTCAGGAAAGCAATTAAGCATTGTCTTGGCCTACACTTCAGTGCCACTGAAGACAAAGTTAAAGTTAAGAACTTGCTTAAGGTCTTTCCTGAATAAGGATGGACTTAAGCAATTGCTTAGGTGCTTTCATTAATTGGGGCCCAATATGTACCTTTAGTTGAATACTTGGATGAGCACCATTTAAAGCTAGATAAATAGATGCAATTGTCTAGTTGGAGATATTTCTTCCGAGACCCATTGTAGAATAGCTACCCTGTATTGTCTTAACTTACTCAGAATACCAAATCAGGCAGATTGCAAACAAATATTCACTCAGATAGGAACAGAGACAATATGCTGCCAATTCTTATGACTGGCAATCTGAAGGCTTGTCTTCACTATTGGGGTAAATCGACGTAAGTTACGCTACTCCAGCTATGTGAATAATGTAGCTGGAGTCAACATAAGTTAGCTCATCTTGTCCTGATGCCTTCACTGTGCTGTGCTGATGGGAGACACTCTCCAGTTGACTTACCTTACGCTTCTTGTGGAGCTGGAGTTCCAAAGTTGACCGGAGAGTGCTCTGCCATTGATTTAGTGGGTCTCCACTAAATTTCAGCAGCATCAATCTCCTTGTAGTGAAAACAAGCCCTTTACACTCAGTGGCGAGGAAGAGAAGGATGACAAAGAAAAAGCAGAAATGATGATCAAATCTAGCATATAAGATATAGATAAGGACCCAACTTTACACGAGAAAAACAAGTGTTTTTGGAAGGTGATATGAAGGGGAATTTGAGAGTCAAAATCATCTTAGCCAAGCCTCAGCTAGCTGTGATTTTTAGGATGATGATTACTTTAGGATTCCTGATACCAGGATTGTTTCAAAGAGTAATAGATAGCATTACTGATATGAGCTAATCTGCGAGCTCTACTTACACTGAAAATGGTTTTGGCATATTTTTAGGAGAGCAAGTCATTTCCTTAATTTCTCCTGAAAAGACAGCATCAACTTTACATAGAATTAGAAACGGGTCATTTCCAACAATTTCAAAATCCAGTTTATTTTAAAAAATCCAAAAGATTTTCAATTTTTTCAAAGACAGTTGTATGAATAATAGTCTTTCAGTTTTTTGCATGAATGCTATTTGTAACTAACCCACATAATATGAATTACTAATTGTTAATTCTGGAATTATATAGACCACTAAGAGTTTGGGTAATAATAGTATTCTTCTTAGCACTCAGAAATGTGCAAGGTGGATCACTGGAATTCTTCTGAATTAAATTTTACAACTAACTACTCATGGATTTCTGCCCCATTATTATCTTTAATAAATAAACAGAAATAATGGTGTTTTTAAAAAACATAGTGCTGTGGAATAGATAAAGGATCCAAAAGGTCTTATCTTCAGTGAGATTCTTCCATATGGTATACAATTTAAATAATAGGTGAATGCTGGAAATATATTTTCCATAGCAACACAATCCTATACAACAGGAATAAATGTAGTAAAAAAGAAAGAGAAGTAACATTCTCTCATGTTGTTTTAACAGTTATTGGAGAAATGAGTGCCATTTCATTATTCCTATGCAAAATGCCTGACCTCAAATTCTCAAGTCAGCTACCTCTCCCTTTTCCAATGTATACATGTAACATTACATTTCAAATATTTTCAGAATTCCTCAAAAGATTCAAAAAACAATCACACACAAAAGAAAATCATCCTTCTAGATTGGGTGGAGGAGTATAATTCTTTGACACAACATGCATAAAATGATCCATCCAACTGTTTGAATAAGGATATTGTAGCACAAAGTCAGCATTGATTGAAGCCAATCTACAAAGGCTAATTTGTGTTTCCTTAGCCTTCAGACAGACTTCTTCAGTGTCTGTAAAACTCTCTAAATGACCACAGTCTGCAGCTGGAAAAGCCTGATGATGGGCAACAGATCCACTGAGGATTGAATAATCAAGCCATGTTATTAAAAGGTACAAGACATCAATCCCAAATCGTTCAGATGATGGAAATCAGTTATTGTATTTTTTAATGCACATTCTTTTAATTGAACAACTTTGTTCATGCTTTGTTGCTATGTGAAGATAAGCCTGAACAGGGGAGAAGCTACTTTTCAGGGCTTATTTCTCTAATTGCCAATAAAGTCTAAGCTGTCCAAGATGGCAAACAAAGGAAATCATTGCTTTGCTCATTCTCTTCTTCTAGCTCTTTCTCACAGAGAGTAATGGACAAATCTTTTAGTTATATATTACATTTACATATATGGAACAGTCAATAAAA
Source organism: Dermatemys mawii (assembly GCA_007922305.1). Lineage (NCBI taxonomy): Eukaryota > Metazoa > Chordata > Testudines > Dermatemydidae > Dermatemys > Dermatemys mawii. The sequence continues at coordinate 3,031,107 of ML677368.1, forward strand.
CTTTGTCAGGTTATAAGAATGATTTTTTTCCTTAGTTTACCCCATTTGTTAAAAGTGTTAACAAGTACATAATTTTAATACTGCAATGCATTTTTCATTTTCTTTTTTCATATTTTTCTCCTCTGTTGGGAAATATTCTATATGTGATCACTGAAACTCTAATAGGTACTGAGGAATTTGGTGTTTTAAGGTGTAAGTTATTATTCGGAGGCAAAGTAGCATCAGTGCTGCTTGGGTGAATATTGTCATATATGTTTTAAAATGTAACTCATTAAATTATTGTGACTTTAACACTATTTTAATACAGATTCAATACAGAGAAATACAGTGATATGTTATGTATTTGAGTACAAATACTGAAAATAATATTTTTATCAGATAATGAGAATGAGATAAGGAGAATCTGTAGTGTGATAAAGTAAGGTGGCTTGTAATGTATGAGTATAATATAGCATCTACTGTAATGGATTAAGGTGAGGCTATAATGTAACATTTATATAATGTACATACATTCTGGAAACAAGTTTCAATATAAAACTGAGACTGAGAAGGGCTAGATATTGTGTATCCTGAGTACACATACCTTCCTTATGCAAACAGTTAAAATAAACAAAAAGCCCATACAAATATTCATTTCTGAACTTGGGGAGTTAAAAGACTCTTGATTGAGATAAAGTGAAGCAGCAGTTTGAGCAGAGTGACTCCACTGAGGTTAGGGGAAATGTAGTGATGAGGATATAAAGGTGGGGCGATATTGGATTTAGGCTTTCTAGGGCATCACTAGACTGTTATAGCCATTGCAGTGGTCATCTACCACAGATCACTTCCAAAGTTTTCGTTCTGATTTGGGGTTATTTAGATCACATTCCAGTATGATATCAGATGCTTCTTCTCAGGATCAAACATACTCCTGACTGCACTAAATATGGTCTTGTCCCTCTACATTACCAGTTCAAACCTTTTCAGGTTCAGGTGAAGGGGATCCAGATAGGACCTGCCACTGACAACATGGTCAGCCACCTACTGAGATGAGAATTGATAGTACAAGAGCATAGCAAAAATATTCCTTCACCTGTCTTTACTGAAATACATTCAGAACATGCGTTTAGCAACTGCAAACATCTATGTTCTTTCCACTGGTGATATTTTTTTATAAAAAAGTTTATCTTCTGTTCCAAACTATGGAGTGTTGTATGTCTGTGGTATTTTAATCCTTTTATTATATCTTCTAACAATAAAGGGGTATGCAGAACACCTAACCTCAAATATGGCTGGGTCAAATTGTGCTGTTAATATTTGCTGTTCCCTTTGTTTAGTAGGTCCTTACTATATGCTAATAGCCTTGACTATCCTGAATGACCCTTTACAAATCTGTAGAAAACCATCCAAAAAAGTAAATATATTTCTGTGAAGAAAAAGGAGGACTTAGTTGCATCACATCCAACACTTCTTCGCCACTCTCCATTCCCAGAACATAAAATTATTCTTGATTTTTTGATCAATAGGAACTTGGCATAAAAGAAATCTTTATCACAGTTGTTCAGAATCCAAGTCAGACTGGATTGATTAGACACAAAAACACAGGTTCAAAAACTTGAAATCTGCTTTTATTTGTTATTATAATTACATCGAATATACCCTGTGATGGAGTCAGACCAGAAGGATATAAGAGAGTGCTGGAAGGCAGGTATATTAGTCTCAGGATGTGCAGGTCCTTGTTCCCTGGATAGCCAAACAAAGGCTATTCCAGGCCAATCAAGACACCTGGGGCCAATTAAGAACCTACTAGAAAGGAGTAGAAACAGCTAGCCTGATTGGGACACCTGAAGCCAATCAGGGACTGGTTGAAACCAGATAAAAACCTCCCAGTTAGTCAGGTGGCTGTGGGTGTCAGGAGCTGTGAGAGGAAGTTGTGCTGTTGGTGAGACTGAGTGGTAGACATATCATACAGAAGGAAGGAGGCCCTTAGGTAAGGGTGAAGTGGAGTTTGAAGAAGCGGGGACTGCTGTGGGGAAGTAGCCCAGGGAATTGTATTGTGTTTTGTGGATAAAAGGTCAGCTATCTTAGCTGATACTATTAGGGTCCCTGGGCTGGAGCCCGGAGTAGAGGGCGGGCCCAGGCTCCCCCCCTTTTCCATCTTCCATACTGGCCTGTGATGAAGGTAACTCACTAGGCAGTGACTCTTGCCAATTATACTGAGAAAGGGAGGTCACTCTGGGGCCTAGATGAGTTTCTGAGGCCCCTAAATCTGCCAGGAAGCGCAGGACCCACAAGTACAAACTTGGAGTTTTGTCACAACCCATATAATTTGTCTATGTATGATACTGAGTCTCTCTCTCTTTGTGGACAGGGAGATACTTAGTTATACACACACATACTCTTATTGCCAATGAATGACGGAAGCCTATATGCAATCTATGCAATTACGGTATGTTATGTAATCGGTCATGATGATATCTTCCTCTTCAAACTAGATTACACCGTGAAGTAAATCCTGAAGTTTTTCCTCAGACCTTATTCCAGCAAACTTTCCTTGAGTTCAGTGGGAAATGATCGGGCTTGGTCTACACTACAAATTTTGTCAGCATAGCTATGTCAACACCTCCTTCCCGCCCCCTACCCTGCGGCAGATGCAACCACACCAACACAGAGTGCTTTTGTTGACTTAACTAATGTTGTTTGAGGATACGGTAGGGCTATGCTGGGAGCAGAAATTCTTTTGTTTGCACATGCTGCATCTCCACTAGGGTCTTTCTTGCGTAACTATATTCGCAAATGCTCTGTGGAGTAGACAAACCCTCATTTTGGAAGTACATCAGGCTAAACCACCAAAGGGCATTCTTGGTGCACAGTAAGAGTGGCCACACAGGGAATTAGTGAAAAGTAGCTAATGTGCTTTACATTCACATCCTAGCTAACAGTGCACTAATTTTGCCATGTAGACAAGCCCACAGATTAATCAGTACAAACCGAGTAAGCATGTCGGGATTTAGCCGTCATGTTTCAAAAGGGTACTTCGTTCATGTTTTTATGATTCAAAATACACAGATTTAGAAATGAGAATCAATCTCTGCTAGTTTCCCTTCTGTAAAAAATCTCACTATCACACATAGGAAAAGCTTCTGTCTTATAAATGAGGTGAAATGATTCCGTAAAAACAATTACTTCACATGATTATCAGGAGTGGAAAAGGGCCAACGAGGGTTTTCTCAATGAAAATAATTTCATATACAAGGAAACTTGATTCACCTTGAACTGCTGAGCGCAGTCATCATTATACCTGAAATTGGTACTAATGCCATTACTGTCTGGTCACTTGGACACCATTATAATTCTATTTCATATAATTACTGATGACTTCTAATGTAAATGACTTGAAAACAAATTTGTATTATTGGGAGACATTGATCAGCAAATGCCTTTATGACTTTCTCCTGGAAGTGTCTGAGCCAGGCTGGTTACTTTGGTATACCAATAAGTACATTTCTATTGTGTGTTTTCTTTTGTGCTTCTCACTATAATTATGATGACTTAAATAATTTGCATATCAACATCTGGCATTTCTGCTTTATTGTTTGCCTGTTTACTGTAGCTAAATCATTCAAGACCTCTAAGAGACAATAAGATATCAGTAGATGATTTCCAGTTTGCATCAAAATGATAAAATCTAAATGATGTTTAGTTTTAACCTATCTAGGGAATTTGTCAAATACCAACCACCACGTCTTATTTGTTGTGTGTTTCCTTCTGCATAGGTGATGCTCTCAGGATACATTTTAAAGCAATTTGAGTAATACCATAAAAAAATTGTTTCTTTTACATTCAAATGTAAGTGTCACAAGATACAGCTTCATTCCTTTATTTTCCTTATGATTCAGTCATTTTTAAATTAAAAGTTTGTCAGTGTTTCTTTGTCACAGTTCCTGCCAAACATGCTCAAACAGTGGAGTTGGTGTTAGAAAGAGATGTGACTGAACAGAATTTTTACTAGGAATGGAAGAATATGAAATAGCATGTTTCATATTGTGAACAGAATTGCAGAAAACTCACTGATTCCACTGCCCCTTGAACAGTTTGTCCAAGTTTTAATGGAGACTTCAGTCTCAGATTCCACAGCAGTATCCAGATTTAGGAAACATAAGGCATCTCAAGCTGTGCTGAATAATTGTGAATAAAATAATAGATTCAAAATAATGAGTAATTGCAATATTGGTGTGACATTCTCTTGGAGCTGGAAAACAGACAAGTGGTAGAGTTTCAATGCTTTCCTATGATTGTACATGCAGTTCTGGACTGGGAAAATCTAAACATTAATAGTTATGTACAGAGCACTAACAGAAGTGGAAGCAAATTTTTAATCTTCTGCTAAATGGCAGAAAAATCAGTATCTTCCTCTTCAAGAATAGGGAAATGCAAGAATACCACCTGGTTAGCTGACTGAAGTGTTATTTTACCCTAGAAGTAATTGATATCACAGTTAAAGCATCTAGCAGTGGCATAGTTTCACTGTTTAAAAAACCTGTAGCAATGGAGCTCTCAGTTTACTGTGTAGTGTTACTGTTTGTGTTGTGGGAAGCAGTTTATAAGGGGAATGCAAGGAGAACAGACACAAAATATTCATATAAAGGGAAAATGATACAGACAATATATTAAATATGCTTCACCATGTGTAATATTTCCTCCAGTGACAAAAAGGGTTACATTTTGCAAAGATAGTAATATAATAACTGAAAGAATGAGTGCATAATTCCTCAGAAATCCTAGGCAGTCTTCCCATTCACTGCTTCGGTACCACTCCCCAAATGACTGGTAAGGGAACCCAGTCCTGCCCTTTTCTCCAGATTCCAGCCCACTGACCCAGAGCTCAGCAGTCTGGGCTTTCTCTCTCTACACTGACTCCTCTTTCCCTAGGCTACTTCCTACCATTGTTTCCCCTTCTCTTTCTTGGTCTACCAGTTCAAGAAGTCTTCTCCCTCTTCCCAAGAGTGAGTGAAGCCAACACACTCTGCAGTGTCCAAACACTCCTCCCCTTCTGCTGGGCATGTCCGCCCTGTCCCAGCAGCCATCACTGCTTACAATTTCTTGTCTTTATACATCCTGCCCAGTGCACTTTTCCACAGCTGGGCTTCCTTACCCACTCAGGGGATTACTTGCCCACCTGATTCTCCTCAACTGTGGCCTGTTGAGTTAATTAGACTCCTTGTTGGCCCATTAACCCTAGCAGCAAGTTGTGATGGAACATCACATCACTGTGACATATAAGACTAAATGATGGAAGGATGTGATATATCTTGGCTCTTATTTATTCTAAAGGGCTATTAAAACATGTCCTATTTAGAAGGACATGAAAAACTTACTTGTGACTTCACCATGCACAAGTGATGTATTAAGGACATTATTGCATTGCAGTTGTCTTTTGTCCTCAGAGCCCTTAAAGGGGCATAGTATTGCCCTGAGCAAATAAAATAATTTTTTTCAGTGCAATGCTTTTTACCACTATTGGAATTGGATCAATTGTTATTTGTTTTAATAGCCCTTTAGAATATTAGTAATGAATGACAAATCTACCAGTAGTTTCTTAACAGGGTCGTGTGTTCTGATTGTAACCAATCACATTCTTTATAAAGCTATATTTCTTAAAAACTTGTAAAATATATTGCTGTTAGGTTAGCTAGATTGTTACAGTTTAAAGGACAGAATGGACACTATTTCCTTCAAGAAGAAGAAGGATAAAAGGGCATTCTGCTCAAATTCATTGGCGAGTTTTACTATGGATATGATTTTGGCATGTGTGGTTTTGAAATATGTGAATCTAAGCTATATTTTTCTTTACATTTTAAAGTATTTATTGACAACAATTACAGTTTATACTGGTAACTATATTATGCATTTTAAAATAAGGTACAATATGCAAGATTTTATATGCTATAAAGATTTTTTTTTCTGTCTACACTTGTATGTTTCATTAACCCGATCCAGCTCTCTGTTATGAGTTAGTTATGTCTTCTACACTTCTGGAAAAAACAAGAATTTTTTTTTCATGAAGTATAATTTTGCTACTGGATTGATTTTATATTGCACTAAAAAGATTAGTAAATGCAATGAAAACTTATTTTGATATAGTCTTTCATATATTTTCCACCCTCGTCCCTTGTCACTAATGCAGTCTTGAAGATAATTCTTGGTGGTCTCATTCAGTGGTAATGCCTATAATACTAGTAAATTAAAGTTGTGGGGCAGAACTTTTCACAGATTCTACATCCATTATAGAACAATTTTTCAAAATATAGAGCACTTTGTAAGTCAAACAAAGCAGAAGTATGGTTTAGTGAACTGCAGTGCTGAGTACATGATGGTTTATTTTTCTGGTGAAAAAATAAACTATTACTTTGACTAATAACTGTTGTGGAATGTGGGAAGAGATTAACATTACGTATTCCCTGCCAAAAGAAATGGCTATCATGATGCTCTTAAAGCACACAAAAAAGACCTCAATTTGCTAGTATTTGAATAGATTTTAGGCCTGGCATGTGTCATTATTGTACATCTTTCAAACATTGAAAGCGAAGGAGAATCATTTTCATGTCCCTTTTAGAAAATGTTATTAAATACTCCCCAAACTCTGGCCTTGATCCAGAGAGAATTCTCTCTGATTTAAGTGGTTAATATAGATGCTCAGCTCTTCTCTGGCTCAGACATTAGAACAGCTGTAGTTAATGTCTGAGTGCCCTTTTCCTACCAGAGGAGGAGGACTTAGCATATCCAGTATTTCTTACCTATCCCTGCAGAATAGATACAGCCGTGTCAGTGACAATGTAATTGCATCACTACCCCTCTAATATGTCCCATATTTATTCTTGTGGAGCCTCTTTAGAACAGACACTAGCTTATTCTTCATGGCCATTGAATCATTGACCTCCCTGAGGAAACTTTGAAGGGGTCACACAAGGAATTACTTTTAAGATTAGCAGCCGTGTTAGTCTGTATCCGTAAATAAGACGAGGAAGACTTTGTAGCACCTTAGAGACTAACCAGTTTATTTCAGCATAAGCTTTCATGTATGCATAAGCCCACAAAAGCTTATGCTGAAATAAACTGGTTAGTCTCTAAGATTCTACAAAGTCTTACAAGGAATTACTGTTTTTTATGACATGAGCATCTATCTTCTTGCATCCCGTTCTTGAGTCCCTTACAGGATTCACATGCAGTAAACCACTGAGAGTATGTCTAGACTGCAATTAAAAACCCAAGGCTAGCCCATGACTTGAGCTCATGGGTGTGGGCTGCAGGGCTGTTTAGCTGCAGAGTGTCTTGGCTTGGTGCAAAGTTTTGCAGTGAGATGAGGGGGTCCCAGAAGCCTGAGCTGGAATGTTTACACCTTAAACAGTCCCACAGCCTGACAGTCAGCCAAGTCAGCTGACATGGGCCAGACAGGGGTGTGTAATTGCATTGCAGGTATACCCAGAGAGTTCTTCTGTGATAACTGTTTGGTCATTTCCAAAGTGAAGGAAAGTTGAGTAATGAAAGCTGAGTAATGGGAAACTTCAGTCTGTGGATAGGTCTTGGTAAGTTTTAAAGGTACATGGAAATTCACCCTTTATTTTATTTTATTTTATCTTAAAAAACTAATAGTTCCCAGATTAGGCAAATTAACATGTTAGGTCAGATTCTCTGCTGCCATAACTCCATTTACTTCAATGGGACCTGCTCAATGCTCAGCACTTTGGAACATCAAGCCATTTATTTAACTTCCTAAATGTTGATTTCGGAGTCCAATTTCAGATGCCTGTTTGAGAATTTTGGCCATTGTTTGAGCAGCCACAGTATTGATTGATAGAAGATAAAAAAAGATATAACACCTTTATATCTTGAGGATATACACCTTTATATCTTATATCTTTATATCCTGCTCCAAACCTCTGGCCTCTTTTATGAGGAGGCCAGAGGTTTGGAGCAGAGCTCAGTACAGCAGCATTTAACCTAACCACAGGCACCAATGCATCATGGTTAGAAAAGGTGTATTCAGAAGGCCAAGTTGCAGCTCCACATATCTTTGCAATCCTTAAATAAGGCTATTGTAATACATAATGCTCTTGTGGAATACGCTATCACTCTCAAAAGGGGCTGAACATTACTTTAACCATTATGATGCTTAATATATCTGGAGATTCACTTTGATAACTTCTGTTTCAAAATTACCAAACCCTTGTTTCTGTTCACAATGAATACATATAATTTAGGAGATCTTCAAAATGGTTTGGTCCTATCTCGGTAAAAGAGGCTTCCTGACTAGTTTAATGTGATTGGGGTCGGGGGAGACTCAGGAGATGAATAGTTTGATTAATATGAAATTCTGAGGACAGCTTAGGTAAACATCTTGAATGGGCCTGTAGTGACACTTTTTCTCTGGTGAAAACATAAATCAGGGGGAGGGGACTGCATTAAAGCTCCCAATTCTCCAACCCTCTGGGCAGAACTGATAGCTAGCAGAAGAGCTGTTTTCATTGATAAATCTAATAAAAACGCATGGCTAGAGGCTCAAAAGGATGTTTCAGAAGGCAGTTAAGGAATATGTTCAAGTTCCAGCTAGGAGTAAGATCTCTAATTGGCAGGAAGAGAATTGACAAACCTCTTAGAAATCTTCCCATGTCTGGGTTTGCAAAGAGAGAAAAAAATGTGTGCATGTATGAAAACCTGTCACTGCCACTGAGTGTACCCTAATGGAATTTATAGAAAGAGCCCATGGTTTCTATTCCAATAGTAATCCAATACCCTGGGAAGAGGAGAGCACTGTGGGTGAGATCTGATGACTGTTACATCAAATATAAAATCATCTCCATTCCTGGAGGTAAGTGCTTCCTGAAGATTTTTGTCTGCTATATAAAAAAAAGTGTTGCACCTCTGATTAACAGGATATCTCTAGTCCCAAGGACCCTACGGGAATCATGCCTGGAGCTTCAGAATCTGCAGGTTGAGGTGAAGCATGACTGGCATCCTCAGTCAGCAGACAAGAAGCCTTCACAGAGGGTGAGAGGTGAGTCTGATTAGATAGGGATACCAAACTTGTCATGGCCACATTGGTGCAATCAATATAAATTTGTCCTGATTTTGTTTGATCTTGCTGAGAATCTTTAACAGTAATGACATCAGTGGAGGCATGTATAGAATACTTCATCCATAAGATAAGAGGACCGTTTCCTAGGGATTGGGGATTGAGACCTGCTCTGGGTCAATACCTGATGAACTGTGCAATGGCTGCCATAGCAAACAGATTGACCTCTCTGAACCCTCAAGCTAAGAATATTATGTGGAGAACCCATTCCTTAAATCCAGGAGTTAAGCTCCCATTCCTAATTTAGAAAGGTCATCTGCCATGGTGTTCTGAATACCTGGGAGGTAAGAAGCTGAGATGACTATCTGGCTGGCTATGTACCAATTCCAGAGCTTTATTACTTTCCCACAGTGAGATGGAAAATGTGCTCCTCCCTGGCAGTTCATATAGTACACGTCTGTCACATTGTCTGTCATTAACTTTACTGACTTATATCTAATTAGTGGTAGAAAGTGTAGGCAAGCATTTTGGATTGCTCTCAGTTCCAAAAGATTGATGTTGTGGGGATGCTTTTGCAGTGACCCTTTCCGCTGCATCTTGTGAGGTCCCAGATGTACTCCCCCTCCCACAACCCAGAAGTGAAGCCTCTAATGTTAGCACCATGGCAGTGGGGTTCTGAAAGAAGAGAACACCTGAGCAGGTTTCTCTGACTGAGTGACTGTAGAACATATAGTGAAACAGGCACTAACCTGCCTACACTGTGCTTGCTCAGTGGTAAACCATTCAAAGCCATTTCTGTAGACCTTGGAGGAGTAATCTGGCACATTGCACTACAAAGAAATAAGCTAACATGTCCCAGAAGTTGAAAAAAAATCTCTTACTGTTACTTGAAAACTTCCATGAATCCTTGAGATGAGATTCACGAGTGAGAGAAATCTGGAGTCAGGCAGGTACACTATGCCTGTCACTGCATCCAAGGAGACTACTATGAATTATAGACACTGTACTGGAATCAAAACATACTACTTAAGGTTGAGTTTAAGACCCCAGGCTGTGAAACAGAGAACATGCCATCTCTTTACAGCTGCCAGTGCTTACTGATAAGATTAACCATTTATCTAGATATGGGGAAACAATTATACTCAGACAATGTAGGAGAGTGGCAGCTACCACGAGAATCTTTGAGAATGCCCTTGGGGCAGAAGACAGGATGAAAGGGAGCACTCTGTATTAGTAGTGCTTGTACTGATTCGAAAACAAAGAGAGTTCTTGTGTGAAGGGTGAATAGGGAACCGAAAATAGTTGTCTTGTAGGTCAATAGTCATGAACCAATCTCCTAAATCTAATGAGGGAATTATTGCCACAAGGGTCACTATCCTGAATGTATGCTGTTTCACATACCTGTTTAGAGACCTGAGATCTAAAATTAGTCACACCTTCCATTCTTCTTGGGATCAGGAAGTACTTTGAATAGAATTCCTTTCCTCTATGCTGTACAGCAACTGGTTCTATTGTCACTAAACATAGAAGTGAGACAACCTCTTGCATCAGCAATTGAGAAGGATCCCTGAAAAGGTATTGGGAGGGAGAATGGGTAGGAGGGATAGATTTGAAATGAATAGTGTAACCAGATGTTATGGCCTCCAAAGTCCATTTGTCTGATGTTATACTCTCCCATGAAGCCTGAACATAAATGCAGAGAGAGAGAGAGAGAGGTAGGATGTTGCAGCTGTAAAACCTTGTCCTTTGGATGTTTGAGACTTTCAACCTAGCCATCCAAACTGTCACTCGGAGGATGCAGATCACTGAGAAAATGTATCTGTGGCTGAAAGAGGTTTTGTTTTAGGATATCTTGGTCTCTTGACAGGAGGGTTAGGTGATCTACAATAAGTTGAATATGAGGCTGCACATGCTTTTTGTGCTATCTGAGACCTACTACATTTCTTATTTATGGAAGTATAAATCCCTAGGGATCTCAGCATGGCTCTTGAGTCCTTTAATGTATGGAGAGATATATCCATCAAGTCTGCAAAGAGCTTGTGACCAACAAAGGAGAGGTCTTTGAAAGTACCTGGACCTCTCTTGTGAAGCTTGACAGTTGCAGTGAAGATGCCCTCCTCATGACCAATGAAGTGGATTGAGACTGTACAGCAGTACCTGCAGCATCCAAGGAGGTCTAGAGAGATGTTTCTTCCAGGATCTGACTCTCTTTTATAATGACCTTAAATTGGTCACAATGTTCCTCTGGATGCTCAATAAAAGAATTAAAATTATTATAATTGAAACTGTCTTATTTGACCATGAGCACCTGATGGTTCTCTATTCTGAATGAAGTGTGGCTGAAGAGTAAGATTTTTGACCCAAAAGACTGAGTCTTCTGTGTTCCTTACTGTACAGGGTGGACTTTGAGCTATGTTGTCTGCGTTGTTCATTAATGGCTTCCATTACCAGGGAATTTGGAGGTGGGTGAGAAAATAGAAACTCTGATTCCCTGGCAAGGACATAATAATTTTTATCTGTCCTCTTGCAGGTAGACAGTGCAATAGCTGGAGTTTGACAAACTGTGTTAGCGGGCTCCATAAAAGCTTCATTGACTGCAATGGCAATCCTCATGGAAGCTGGTGTGTGTAAAATATGTAGGAGTTTATGGTCGGACTCCTGAATCTTCTCTAAAGGAATCTGAAGAGTATTAGCAATGCACTTGATCAGTTCCTGAAACTGCCTGAAGCCATCCAACACAGAAGGTGGGGGAGGCATCACAGCTTTGTCAGGCAATGGGGAGGAAATATTAGTAAGAGGTGTCACTTCCTTATTCACCTTTGCTCCTTGCTCTTCAAAGGTCTCTTCTTCTGGCATAGGTGGAGGTAGAGGAGATTGAGGAGAATAGGCCCTTCTCTGATCCTTCCAGTAATTTGAAGATTTTACTGCAAATTGTTGATGATAGAATGCCAGTGGGTTCCAGCAAGGCCACTGGAGGAGGGGTGGAAATGGCATAGATGGAGGCAGCCATCCATGCTCTTGCCATGTGGGTGTCCTCTGAGGTCTCTCCTCCTGCAATACACCCATTTAGGAAGGGACATGATATGTCCCGGAATAGAGAGAGGAATCCTGCACTGATGTTTGAAAATCCGTGAAACCGTCTTCCACATACTCCAATGTGAGGAATAGCTATTCAGCTTGCAAAGTAAACAAGGACAAGTGTGATACTCTAGGTCAGGGGTCTCCAAATTTTTTGAGACGAGGGCCATATTAGATTTTTGAAGGGGCTTCACAGGCCGCTGCGGCGGCCTGTCCCTTTCCTCCTCCACCCGCTGCCGTGCCCCCGCCCCTTGCTCCTCTGGCTGCTGCTGTGGGCCTCCCCCTTTGCTCCTCTGGCTGTGCCCCAGGGGCATTCCCCCCTTTACTCCTCCAGATGCACCGCAGGGGCATTCACCCCTCCGCACATGGGGCCACTGGCAGCAGCTCGGATTGGGAGGCAGCAGCAGCTTCTCCACGTGCCTGCTCATCTGGTAGAGCTGGTAGGGTGACCAGTTGTCCCAATTTTGTAGGGACAGTCCTGATTTTGGGGGCTTTTTCTTATATAGGCTCCTATTACCCCCACACTGCCTGTCCCAATTTTTTACACTTACTGTCTTGTCACCCTAGCTGCGGGGGAGGGCGGGCGGACAAATTGACTCTGCAGGCCGGATCCGGCCCCCGGGCCGTAGTTTGGAGACCCCTGCTCTAGGTGATAAAAAGGTTGGTGACAGAGAAAGTCTCTGTGCTAACAACTCCTCAGCACCTGTTAACTGAGGAGAGTCTGGTTCTGAGGATACTATTGGATTCTTTGGGAACCCAAATTCTTGCAGTACCAATGTCATCAAAAGATGGGGCTGAGCGAGAACTTGTGGAGGATGGCTTCAGTACCAATGCAGGTAGTACTGAGCCTTGGCATGGGAGTGAGGCAACTCTGATTCCATCAGATTTGTAGGCAGTTGAGTGGTTTTCAGTACCATTGCCTTCCATGTTACCAGTACTGCCTGTTATTCAGGGACAGCATTAGAATTCTTGTCACTGATGTCTCTGCTGCTCTGGGTACAGGTACCTGAGCTCAGTACTGAATCTGTCTTTGAAAACTGACAACTGACTACTCCTCACTGTCTTTGTGGAACAGAATCACTTATAACCTGCAGGGAACTCTCTTTGGGACCTGAGGTCTCTGTAGCCTTCTTGTGCATTGGTGACACAGATTTTCTTGGAGATTTACTCCTTAGAAGTTGATGTCGAGGCTACCTTTGCTGTGGTCTTTGGTACCATAGATGTACTTGATAGGCAGCACTGTCTACTTCTCTAGTAGTCTCTGGAGACTGATATCTTGATCTGCATGGGACATGAGCAGTACTAACAGGTCTATGTATAGAGAGGGATCTTCTGCCCCTGGATCAAAAGAAGGTCACATAGCTTGTACCATCATCAGGGGTTCAAATTTGATCTCCCTTTTTCCCCTGTATCTACCCTTGAAGGAAGTACAGCTCTTTCACTCACTGGGAATATGAGTATCACCCAAACAGATAGGCCCTGGGAATGTCCATGACTGGCTGGGATAGCCTTGCAGCAGGAGAGGCACCTTTTAAATCCCCGGGAGCCTGGCATCCCCAAGCAAAATAATCAAAATGGCTCCTAAATGGGAAAAGATTTTAACAATTTTGTAACCATCTCTCTGAATAGTTTTTTGAAAGGAGAAAGGAATAACGGAAACAATGAGGTAACTAATTATATGCCAACTAAGTGCTGAATAGTAGAGAGACCAGGTACACAGTAGACTCTGTCTGAGGCCAAAACCAGTGGGGGAGGAACTAAGGGCAGTTCGCCTATGCAGCCCCATGTTGCCTCGGGAAGGGGGTGTTGGTGGGCATGAGGACGTGTAGGGCACATACATGGGCTGACCTGGAACTGCTACGAAAAATCTCCAATCAGCGGTTCAGGACACAGGTGCACCTGAAGTGAAGCACCCACAGGAACACTACTCGAAAAAGGAGGCACGACTACAGTTGCACACAACATGGACAATGCAATATTTTACATGGATGAACGATCCAACATAAAAAAGAAAAAGATTAAAGATGCTGTTCATGCTTCGCTCTCTGTGCACTTCTTGAGAAAGGGAATGCTTCACGTTGCTTTTGAGTGATTTACCACCTCATCACTGACACACACACTCACAACACTTACAGATATATCCATCCTTTGATCAGTCCAGGAATGGTAATAATGTCTGGAAGAATGATGTGGGATCTATGGGAAGTGATGGTTGTAAGAGAATCAACCACCTCCCTCTTAAGTCACTTAATATGAACAAGGCAAATATATACCTGTATAAACAAGAAGAAAAATAATCAAGTGATGGTGGCACTTATTATCCATAGCATTGAGTGACTACTAATTATGGGCCTGATCCAACATATAGTTTTGCTGTGGGACCTGTAATATTACTATGGGAACAAAGACATGACATGGAATCTATTGTAGCCATGGTAAGAAGAAAAGTGAAAATTCATAATGAATACGAGCAGTTATTTGACAATAGAAAATACTGCTTGCCAGCATTGCTGCAAATTTATGAAAGCCAATCCTTTCCTTTACAACATGATCATTTAAGCACTAAGTTTCAGACGCTACAAGTATAAACATCAAATTGAAATTGTAATTGTCAATTGTTTGCAAAAAGATTTGAAGCAAATATAGTAAATATTTATTGTCTCCAATCTCTAGTTTTATGCACTAAGTGCTGTACTGATTGCCAAGGTTAAAACAAGGCAGAATATTTGCACAGGAAAAATGTTGTCTTCCTTTCTGTGGCTAAATCTATGTACTGTTTGCTGCTGTTTGAAAAAAAAAAAGCAGTACAGAGCTTTAAATTGTAACCTTCATAAATACTTTTACTTAAATAGGAACCCTCAAAATCCAAACACAAACAAAAGCCTGATTATATGTACAACAATAATGCTCTTATCACAATGGCATAACAAACACAACTGATAGTCACATTAGAGTAGTGTTACAAAGGTGTTTATAATAAAGCTGATTATAGTTTAGCTGAGAGCCAAAATGCAATGGCCCTTTCACAGACTGCTTTCTGAGAACACTAAACTGTTTGTTACTTAAGTACTTTGGAACAGCTTCCAGTAAAGCTACTTTTTAAAAGAGGAACCTTCCTGGACTTTAATAAAGCATATTTCTCAAACTAACAATGATAATAGGTAGTTTGGGGACATTAACATATTAGTGTCCATATTGACAAAGACAGGAAAAGGCCATTTGGTCCAATAAGCCTTTTTTGCTACAAGCTGATCTTACTCCTCTTCTGTGTGTTGTCATTTTATTCTTCTAGTTCTTTGCTTTTCAGAAAAGATGTCTGGCCTATTTATTCTGATGGCCTTTCTTAGCCATTTGTTTCTCTTCAGAGGAACTGTTATCCATGTTTTTACATGTAATTACTTACTCTGCATTTTAAAAATTTTCTATTGGTAAAAATTTGCCCAACTCTACCATAGTTTTATAGGCCCCACTGATGTTTGAAAAACAGGAAAAGTTAGTGCATTTCCCTTACTATATGTTCTAGTTTGTCAATATGATTACTAACACAGTGAAAAAAATAGATTGAATGGTGAATAGACTTGCAAATCAAATATAAATTTTGTCACCTTTTGGTCAACCATTTAATTCCAGGATGGATCAATAATGACTGGCATGTAATGGCAGATGTTAAGCTATTTGGCTAATTCTGTTCTGAATAGGCCGGTGTGCTCGTCACAAAAATCACCATAATTGACACCACTGTTGGATGTCTTAGAAGGGATATGGATATGGATATGGAGACAGAACTATCTTTTTTCTCCTAGAATTATTTCCTCTAAGGTAGGACTGAAGCTTGTATGCTGGGTAGAGTGAGGAAGCTTCCAGTACCCCTGCCCATGCCATACCATTTGTGTGGTGAAAAATCAAGGACCTGTATTGCCAGGACTGTGAATCCATCACCTTTCCCAAGTACTAAATCCACAATAAAATACAGAATAATTTTCCACTTACTTGACTGGAGATAGCTGCCTATAATTCCCCATAAACAAGAAAACTCCAGAGATACTTTCTGATGATATCACCTGAGGAAATGGAAGACACAGCTTTTGTGCTGAAAGGTTATATTTTCACAGCCATCTCTTTCAAACTAACATTTTACTTTGAAACTGTGTTTCGTTCCAGCAGTATTGTTGTAAAAGAGATGTTCAGGCATGACAAAATCATTTTGCTTGAGATTGGTTCCTTAGAAGACATCATCCAAAAGCAAATACTTTTTATCTTTGCAGCAAACTAAGAAGCAGCCCCTCTAGCTTCCACAATCTCACCCTCCCCCAAAACCCAATTTACACTTTCAGTAGCAACTCTTGCTCATGGGGACTCTGAAAATGGAGAAATCTGAGCATTTGTTTCAGTCATATCAGCTGTCCTTGAAATATGCCAGCACACAAGGTTCTCTTCACTAATAAGAATTTGTTGAAGCTCTTTAGTCTTCCCTTATAAACTGTATATTTTTTATTTCTCAAGTCTGGAATCATCCTGATAATGTAAACTTACACCCTCAGTGAAGTGTTCAATGTGGCTGTGATCCTAGTAGCTCTACATTGACTGAATCCTGCACCCACTGAAGTAAGTAGGAGTGTTGCCATTGACTTCTGTGGGTATGTCTTCACTACCTGCCGGATTGGTGGGTAGTGATTGATCTTTGGAAATCAATTTATCGCGTCTCATCAAGTTACCGCTGCTGACCGCTGCCGCCATGAGGACGGCAGGTAAGTCAGCCGAAGATGCACTGACTTCAGCTACGTTATTCACATAGCTGAAGTTGCGTAACTTCAGTTGACCCCTTCCCCTAGTGTAGACCACCCCTATGGATGTGAATTTCTACTCATGTGCAGAGCTCTTGTTGAAGTTCCATGCTAGGGGGTATGCAAGAGCAGTCCTGGGCTTCATATGAAAAGCTGATCAGAACTGAGAGTTTCTGGTTGAAGTTTTCCCAGTGCTCTGGTTGTTTCTGTTATTTTGGTGGCATTGGGGTTAGGTGGATGGAGCAAGAGCTAGGAAGGTACGAGATATGTCTTAATTATTACCTATAAATACAATAAGCACATTCAATAATATCATTAATCAATATAAAAGCATTAGCCAAATTAAAAAAAGAAAGAAATAGAAAATCCAAATACCAAGGTGCCAGTGCTTTACTGAGGAACATAGTTTAAACTCTCTTATGTAGTGTAATAATGTTTCAACAGTTCAAATTCCAATGTAAAGATTTATTTGTGTCTTGAGTCAAGTCAATATTTGCTTCATGATTTCTCATCAATAGATCAGAGTACAAACTTCTTTAAAAATGGTTTGCAATTGCCCTTGGCTGGGCAAAGAAATTAATCCTGAGAAATTGGAAGAGTACACGTGTCCCATCTTTGAAAGTCTGATATGTTGACGTTGTGAAAATTGTGTCATATGAGCATTTCATTTATAAGATTAATGACACAATTGTGTTATTCTGTTTTCTATTGGAGAAATTTATTGCTTATATAAAGATTAATGCAGACATTCAAGTGAGAGGTAGCTGAGATCACTAGGGAGGTATGCTGAAGGAATGGTGTAGAAGTCCAGGATTTTGTTTATGGTTAAATATTTATTTCTTGTTCATTGTGGTTTGGCTATATCTTACTTTGACTTGTATTAAATCCATGTAGTTTGGCTATATCTTACTTTGACTTGTATTTAACTATACATTTATGTATAGTTTTGTAAAAACGTTTTTCAAATAAAAAAAGTGTATATCATTATAGTTTAAAAATCATTCTTCATTTTAAATCTATCCTAAAGTTGCTAAAGGTCATTTAATGCTATTTGCCCAGTCACCCAGCAAAGACAGCTGCCTGAGGTACCACAGCGCAGCACTGGATGGTATGATGAGCACAAGCTTGTGAGAGACAGTGAGCACATGGTCCCTTCCCCTTTTAAGGACCAGCTCCTGGCCTGCCACTAGCTGGCTAGATCATCAGGCTCAACGGGTAGTGATCAATGGCTTCACGTCCAGCTGAGAGCCGGTATCAAGTGGAGTGCCTGAAGGGTTGGTGCTCGGGCTGGCTTTGTTCAATATCTTCATTAATGATCTGGCGTGTATTGTACCCTCAGCAAGTTTGCAGACTACACTAAACTGGGAGGAGTGGCAGATATGCTGCAAGGTAGGGATAGGATACAGAGGGACCTAGACAAATTAGAGTATTGGGCCAAAAGAAATCTGATGAGGTTCAGCAAGGAGAAGTACAGAGTCCCGCACTTAGGATGGAAGAATCCCATGTACTGCTACAGACTAGGGAATGAGAATCTAGGCAGCAGTTCTTCAGAAAAGGATCTAGCGGTTACAGTGGAGAAGAAGTGGATATGGTCAAGTGTGCTCTTGTTGCCAAGAATGCTAATGGCATTTTGGGTTGTATAAGTAGGAGCATTGCCAGCAGGTCGAGAGACGTGATCATTCTCCTTTACTGGACATTGATTAGGCCCCATCTGGAGTAGGGTCCAGGTCTGGGGCCCGCACTACAAGAAGGATGTGGAAAAATTGGAAAGAGTCCAGCTGAGGGCAACAAAATGATTAGGGGGCTGGAGCACATGACTTATGAGAAAAGGCTGAAGGAACTGGGATTATTTACCATGCAGAAAAGAAGAATCGGGGGTGGGGATTTGATAGCTGCTTTCAACTATCTGAAGGGGGGCTCCAAAGAGGATGGATCTAGACTGTTCTCAGTGGTAGCAGATGACAGAACAAGGAGTAATGGTCTCAAGTCGCAGAGAGGGAGGTTTAGACTGGAAATTAGGAAAGCCTTTTTCACTAGGAGAGTGGTGAAGCACTGGAATGGGTTACCTAGGGAGGTATAGGAATCTCTTTCCTTAGAGGTTTTTAATGTCAGGCTTGACAAAGCCCTGGCTGGGATTATTTAGTTGGTGTTGGTCCTGCTTTGATCAGGGAGTTGGACTAGATGACCTCCTGAGGTCCCTTCCAACTCTAATGTTCTATGACTGCATGATTCTATAATCTGTAAATTATAATTGTTTGAAATATGTCTCTTGCTAAAAAGTTTACAGAGTGTGTTTTTTGTCATTCCAGCCCCTATGTGTTTGACTTTTAAATATTTTACAAAGGTCCAAAATGGCCAGCTTGTCTTATGTTTATCTAAACCTTCTTCTTCTGTGAAGACCCTAAAGGAATAACTATTACAAGGGATAAATTCCCAGATAAAAATGTTAAGATAACATTAAGGCTAACTGTAGTATTAAAAATATATTTTAATTGGGGGATCTTATTACATGGAGAATTTTAAATCTGGCATTTCCTAATTTGTATACTTTATGTTTCCAAGTAAATAATTTTTTATCTTTTTCTGTAATATTATTTACTATGAATAATATGCTACTTCGGCAAAGGCCATCTTTTTTTCTGTGTTTGTATATAATCTAGCACAACAAGGTCTTTGTTCAGGACTGGGGGAAGGGGTGTCTATGCATTATGGTACTGTCATTAATAAATGATGACAATAATAACAATTCTACTTCAGGCAAAGTCACGCCAGTGCAGAGACACATGGGGAGGAATTCTGCCTCTGGGATGGAGTATTCCTCTTTCAGCTTTATGGAATGTACCCAGGAGTGTGTCTTAGAATGCAGAGATTTCA
This sequence comes from Dermatemys mawii, assembly GCA_007922305.1. Lineage (NCBI taxonomy): Eukaryota > Metazoa > Chordata > Testudines > Dermatemydidae > Dermatemys > Dermatemys mawii. The sequence goes on from ML677368.1 coordinate 3,050,895, forward strand.
GTTGTGCCCAAATCTTATGAAGGCTGAATAAGGGGCAGGGACGTGGCCCTTTTGCTCGGTCCTTACATTCAGATATGAGCCAGACACAATCTGTCCCTCAACATTCAGTATGAATGAACGTGCACAGGCAGAAATTGTGGAAAAACAACATCGCCTGCCTCACAACCTAAGTCGAGCAGAACGCAATGCTATCCACAGCCTCAGAAACAACCCTGACATCATAATCAAAGAGGCTGATAAAGGAGGTGCTGTTGTCATCATGGACAGGTCTGACTACCAAAAGGAGGCTACCAGACAACTCTCCAACACCAATTTCTACAGACCACTTCCCTCAGATCCCACTGAAGAATATACTAAGAAACTGCACCGTCTACTCAGGACACTCCCTACACTAACACAGGAACAAATTAACATACCCTTAGAACCCCGACCGGGGCTATTCTACCTTTTACCCAAGATCCACAAACCTGGAAATCCTGGACGCCCCATCATCTCGGGCATTGGCACTCTCACTGAAGGACTGTCTGGATATGTGGACACTGTACTCAGACCCTACGCCACCAGCACTCCCAGCTATCTCCGTGACACCACCGACTTCCTGAGAAAACTACAATGCATTGGTGACCTTCCAGAAAACACCATCCTAGCCACCATGGATGTAGAGGCTCTCTATACAAACATCCCACACAGAGATGGAATACAAGCTGTCAGGAATAGTATCCCTGATGATGCCACAGCACAAGTGGTTGCTGAGCTCTGTGACTTTATCCTCACACACAATTATTTCAAATTTGGTGACAATATATACCTCCAGACCAGTGGCACCGCTATGGGCACCCGCATGGCCCCACAGTATGCCAACATCTTTATGGCTGACCTGGAACAACGCTTCCTCAAATCTCGTTCACTCACGCCCCTCCTCTATCTACGCTACATTGATGACATCTTCATCATCTGGACCCATGGGAAAGAAACTCTGGAAGAATTCCACCACGATTTCAACAGCTTCCACCCCACCATCCGCCTCAGCCTGGACCAGTCTACACAGGAGGTCCACTTCCTGGACACCACGGTGCAAATTAATGACGGCCACATCAGCACCACCCTATACCGAAAACCTACTGACAGCTATGCCTACCTTCATGCCACCAGCTTCCACCCCGGGCACACCACACGATCCATTGTCTACAGCCAAGCACTGAGGTACAATCGTATTTGCTCCAACCCCCTCAGACAGAGACCAACACCTACAAGATCTCCACCAAGCTTTCTCAAAACTACAATACCCGCACAAGGAAATAAGGACACAGATCAACAGAGCCAGATGTGTACCCAGAAGCCTGCTGCTGCAAGACAAGCCCAAGAAAGAAAACAACAGAACACCACTGGCCATCACCTACAGTCCTCAGTTAAAGCCTCTCCAACGCATCATCAGTGACCTACAACCCATCCTGGACAACAATCCCTCACTTTCACAGGCCCTGGGAGGCAGGCCAGTCCTGGCCTACAGACAACCTGCTAACCTCAAGCATATTCTCACCAGCAACAGCACACCGCGCCATAACAACTCCAACTCAGGAACCAATCCATGCAATAAACCTCGATGCCAACTCTGCCCACACATCTACACCAGCAACACCATCACAGGACCAAACCAGATCAGCCACACCATCACTGGTTCATTCACCTGCACATCTACCAATGTAATATACGCCATTATGTGCCAGCAATGTCCCTCTGCTATGTACATCGGCCAAACTGGACAGTCCCTACGAAAAAGGATAAATGGACACAAATCAGATATCAGGAATGGCAATATTCAAAAACCTGTAGGAGAGCACTTCAACCTCACCGGACACACCATAGAAGATTTAAAGGTCAGCATTTTGCAGCAAAAAAACTTCAAGTCCAGACTGCAAAGAGAGACTGCAGAGCTGCAATTCATTTGCAAATTTGACACAATCAATTTGGGACTGAATAGAGATTTTGAATGGCTAGCTAACTACAAAAGCAGCTTCTCTTCTCTCGCTATTCACACCTCCAGTTCAGCTGCTAGAGGAACACCTCACCCTCCCTGATTAGAGATAACAAGCTGGTTCAGCCTGATTGGACTAACCTTGTTATCTCCCACCTGGTTCTTGCCTACCTATTTATACCTGCCCCTGGATACTTCCACTGCATGCATCCGACGAAGTGGGTATTAGCCCACGAAAGCTCATGCTCTGAAAAAATTTCAGTTAGTCTTTAAGGTGCCACAGGACTCTTTGTCACTTCTGCAATTCCAGACTAACACGGCTACCCCTCTGATTCAGTATGAATAGTGAGCCCTAAACCCTAGAAAGGCAAGAAATTCATAGTCAAAGCACTAGCACCAATAACAACTCTTCATAGTGTAGGGGATGTAGGGGAGGCTTCCAAGGGTCAAGGTTCTTCTGAAGCAGTCACATCAACCAGCAGCATGAGGTTAAGATATTTGCATCGCCATGCAGTGTCAAGCCTTGATGAAGGACATCACAATAGCATGAAATAAGCTCTCTATAGTTAAGACACAGCAACTTTATTCTTCAAGATTTCGTCTCGTATGTTTGGTTTGACAAACTTAGCCTGAGCCCGTCAATTGGCCTGGGTCCTACATGTGCTTATGGTGGAGAGAGAGTTGAAATATTACTCTGCACTATTAGACCATAATTCAACAATGTACTTAAGGACTTGCTCACTTTAAACATGTTAGGAGTTCCACTGAAATCACTGGGATTACTCACATGCCTATAGCTAAACAATTGTAAGCAAAACTAGATAAACTGAGGCCTTATATAGGAAGTATATACTGTTCCATAGTAAATTTGACCATTAAGTCTGATATCCTGATTCTGGCAGTGGTCTATTCCCTGTGCTTTTTGGAAGCTGAAAAACTCCTTTAATGCATTGGGAGAATTGGAGAGGACTCCTGCAGTGGCAAACTTATGTCATGAGTGACTTTCTTACCAGGAGCAACTACAGATTTCTCACTGGAACATAGCAACATAAGACTGGAAAGTACTTCCTGGGCCACTGTGTTAGGGACCTTGCTATCACAGGCAACCACCATTATATAATCCCACTCATTAACTTATCATATTCCATCATAAAACTAGTTAGGCTGTTTGCCTGCACTATTATTACTTGGGGGCTGATCTAGAACCTCACTCCTCTGACGGTTAGAATCTTTCTTCTAATTTCCAGCCTAAATTTGTTCATGACCAGTTTATACCCATTTGTTCATTGGTCATAAAGTTTAAATGCTTTCATCCATACAAATTATGATGTAACATTCATTCAGTTTTTGGGAAGCTTTTCTTTTGAAAATATCCATATTTAGAGTACTCAAAGATATGGCATATTTATGTATTATGCACACTGCATGCAGTAAGTGTAAATTTTTAACAGCGAGAGTAATTAACGATTGGAACAAGTTAAGAATGGCCATGGTGGATTCTCCATTAGTGGCAATTTTCACATCAAGCTGGGATGTTTTCCTAAAAGCTGTACTCTAAGAATTATTTTGGGAATGTTTTATGGCCTGTAATATACAGGAGGTTGGACTAGATAATCACAACGGTTCTTTCTGGTCTTGGAATCTATTAATAGTGCTTTTTGTGACAGGCGGATACAAATATTTCTGTAGAAATATTATTCTGGTAATCAGTAAGCATATAATAAAAGATATTACCTCACCACTTTGTCTTTCTCATATATGAAAATGTCATTCAGCTTTTGAAAGCAAGGCATTTAGCTGCCAATAGCCATTATGGATTATCAGTTAATATTGTGATGAGTGGGTTGTATTCTTTGTTGACTTTTCTTGTGCTACCAAGAGAATTAAACTCAAGTTTTGTCTCATAATTTCAACTCAGATCCTCCCCAGGCAACAGTCCCAGACAAGCATTATCAATAATAACAAAACTGACAGCTTGAAGCTTGCATCTAAAACACACAACAAGTGGAGCTTTTTTAAACCATTGACTTTCAAAAGAGCTCTGTCTCTTACATGCAATCTTGATAAGAGAACTTTCCATTGAAGAATTTGCTAGGTGGATGTCCGATAGCAAAGTTGTTTCCTGGGGAAAATTATGGTCATCTCCACTTTACATCAACTTGCTATCAACTGAAACAAAACATGAATGTAGAATATAGAAAGTTTATTCTTTAAGGATAGTGCTGTGTTCAAGAAGATTCCTGACTTGTGCTTTACATGTGTCAATGAAGACTGAGATTACTCTTGGGATAAAAAATTAACAATAATTTTTTGTCAAAATTAAAAAGCGTGCTAGTTTATTTAGTTTGGTACCATTGTTTTTCCCAGTAAGGACCCTTGTTTTCACATATCTGATTTTAGTTTTAAAGTTGTGTAAAGGGTTGTGCATTCGCTAGACAATGGCCAGCACTGACCAACACAAACTAGTGCCAGATACTGTCCATCTTTGACAATGCTATAATTACTGTATCTGCTATTTCGCTGTCTGCAAGAAAACAGAGGTAAAGTTGTATAAGGGTCAGATTTCCCTGCATTTGAAGGAAATGTGCATGTATATCAGGGCTGTATTCCTAGAAATATTTGACTGCCAGTGAGCTGATTGCAACAAAGAAAAGTCAAGCCATCATTGAAAAGTCAAGCACATCATCAATGTGCTTTCAAGCACACATTGCCTACTTGCAGGCAACAAGAAGACTAAATCTATCAAATGAAGAATACTTGCTCTGTGATTTGCAACTTTACTAGATAACTGTTTTCTTGTATTGAAATTTTCATGAGTGGTTTGGCAGATGTCTATAACATAGCTGTGTTATTTGACAGAAAGGAGTCTACAGAACTTGGACCTGCTGTTTCCATTTCTTAGTTCAACAGTGAGGCTTCCTGATGTGATTTGAACCAAGTAGAGAATGCATAGTACAGGGACAGAAGATATTAAACACAAGCTGCATAAAAAAGAACTACTGAACCCACAGACATTCATTAGATCATGATCTTCTTCATTCCTTCTTCACACCATTTGTCATATTTGACTGTTCATTATTATGCAGTCTAACACTGAGCAGATTACATTTATTAGTTTACACATCAGTAAGTACAAAATTGTTTATACTTATGACACTATTGTTCATCATATGCAGAGGAATATGTTCACATATGTTAATAATTTATACACACAACAATAACTCAGTAATTCATATGGCAACAGTCTTTTCATTATTAGGAGGATTCAAGATATAAGCACTTTATCACTTTGAAAAGAGCAGACAAAGGTCATGAGTGACAACTTTTTGATTTTTTAAATATATTTAAACCTATGTTATCAGACAACACCCTAAAATTCCAGCCTTTCCAGTAAAAGTCCAACTACAATGCTATTTCATAGTCACTAATATTTAAAATTGCTTGTAGGAAGTGAAGAAACATTTTGTGGGTAAAGGTAAGATTGTAAAGTTTTCAAATCTGGCCCAGTTCTAGCACCTTCACTCAGATCTGACTTCAGTGTGACTATCTGTGGAGTAAAGTACTATTCAGTGTGAGCAAGGGTGGCTGAACCAGGTTCATAGGGCTACTCTGTTACTGGGATAATGTGCCTTATTGTGCTTGCATGACCTCCCCAGATTTTCATGCTCACTCTTCCTTAGAGGGGCTGGAGGTAAGTAGATGGGGTCTTAAGCAGGAAATAATCTAGAACAAGCATGAAAGATAATATAATTTTCTGCTGGTCTATTCCAGTAGCAAACTCTAGTTTCCTCCTGCAAGAGATGTCTCTGAATTACTAAGCCTCCCAGTGTTACTTCTGGATTGGTGCAGCTTACACACCAGCCCTAGATCACGCTATGCCTAAAGGCACAGTCTAGCTGTAGTGAAAAAACGATGTGAAAAATTAGTCTTCAGAATTAATTAATTCACTCATGTATGTGTTTATATGGCCTTTTTCTACTTTCATGTAGTCAATGGCAAGACTGCCATTGGTTTCAATAATGCAGGTTCAGGACCTTGGGGCTAGATCCATAAAGGGAACTTAGTCTCAAATCGGATTTAGGTGCCCGGTCATCAGAACTTAGGTGGCATTACACATGCCCACTGGCAGAAATTTAGGCAACTAGAGGACTTTACCAGTGGAAGCTTAAGCAGCTGAGCATGGGTTTTGAGGATCTAAATATTGGATTTAGGCCTCTAAAGTGGCAGTCAAGTGCCTAAATCCCTTTGTAGATCTAGCTCCCAGTCATTTGCATTTACATGTTTTAATGATTGATGTGAATATGTAAAAATGTCTCTAGTTTCATGCCAATGAGAGAATTTGAAGAACATGATAAAAAAAAGAGCTACTTGTACTTTGCTTATGGGGAACCAATGCAAAAAGTATACTTTTTTCTTTGAGTTAAAGCAGGTTGTGATCACTGTTGCTAAAATAAAAAAAAAAGTTCTTTAGGCAATGAATCAAAATAAAGAAAGCATACTTAGAGATCATTCTTGAACCTCAGTCCTACAGCGGCACCACAGTATGACTCTTCCGGGCATCATACTCAGCCAGACTGTCCATCAGTAGAGGCCCAGCAACCTTCTTTAGAGAAAGGTTGAAGAAAAGAAGTTTGTATCATTTCCAATTATGCTGCACAAGAATTTTCCTGGAAGTCTTACTTGGCAGATTGGCCCCCATTCCCACGATGATTTGTGCTACTGTGAAACAGGAACCCCTAATGCATAGGGTATTAATATAAGGCCGGTGTCAGTTGGGTTGGAAAGTGAGACACACATGAAAATGTGGGCTCTGCTCCACTTTTCATGCTTTTCATATTTGCATTTGAAGTATATACAAGCAGGATCCCAGACAGAAATGGCAGACAATTAAAAGGCCACTTGATGAAGGGAAATATATCTGCATGCCACATTACCTCTGATAGCAGACAATATTGTAGGGCATGCAATGTCTTACTATCAACCTGTGAGCCCAAGAAGAATTATATTAAGCCCTGCCAAGAGGTTAACTTCTTTGCTGCCACAGCTTTGTTCTGACTGTGTATTTCTTATCAAAACTTTAGGATTCCTTTCTCCTGGGGAACTTAATCTTTCAGATTTAGGTCAGGAGGTATGATATGTAACACACAGAAGTAAATACTATAAAATTCTAGGGGGCAAACTAGACACGGTTTTTAGAGTTCAGCTAAGAAAATCATTTCTCATCTGAACTCTGAGAATGCTACTGTGGTGGATAAAATTCCCATTAAAAAGATTATGTAGAAAAATCTAAAAAGGTCTTTTGGGATTTTTTTTTTAAACTGAAGAGATGGCCTTTAGCTCCTGTTGGAAAAAGTGACAGATTAATGTTTTATGAGCCATGTGTTTTGTAGGGATTTAACAGGAAAAACCAAGTTCTGGAGACACTCTATTTACACCAGTTGAGAATCTGGGCATACAAGTTTTAATGCCAAACCTATAATACCTACAGTTTTTATTTTAAGTGTAAAAATTTGGACTTTAAAGTCATTGTTATATAAAAAGGATGTTTACTTTGGCAAAATAAGTATCTTTGAAATAGTAAAATTATACAGTTCATCTCAACCAGATGTTGAATATCCTCTTTTCTGAAAACTGTGCCTTATACTGTATGGGAATACAGACAGATGCTTTGTGGCACTTCATTACTGGATTGCTAGCACATTTATGTTGCATAAAGGGCATTGCAGAATAATGTTTGCAATATTCTATGCCAAATGTAGTCTGAAATTGCTGCAGCATCGTAGAACAGATGGAACTTAAAGTAGTTTTCAAGCTCAAGTCTGTTTCTTTTGATAATCTGCTTCAAGGATGGTTTTAAGTAAAATTCCAAAACAAACTTTCCTGGTGTTGACAATATGCAAATATCACAGAGAAATTGTAGTGAGTATTGATTAAACACATAGTATCCTGTTCTTGATTTTAGTTTTAAACGCTTTGAGACTTGAAGATTGCTTTTACCGCACCTGCACCCCAACCCCTTGACCCAGGCCTGAGCTCACCCACACCTAAACTCCCCACAGACTCTGCACCCTGAACCCTCTACCGCACCCCAACCCTTTGCCCCAGGCTCAGACTGAAACTCCCTCCCACTCTCCGAACCACTCGTTCCAACCTCCCAGGCAAGAGCCCACACCTGTCCCACACCCCAATCCTGTGCCCTCGCCCGGTGAAAGTGTGGGAGGGTGGGGGATAGCAAGCGATGAAGGGAGGGGGACTAGAGTAAGCCAGGGGGTGGTGCCTCAGAGAAGGGGTGGAGTCTTGTGGAAGGGGCAGGACAAAGGGTGAGGCAAAGGTGTTGGGGTTTGTGCAGTTGGACAATTGGCAACTTTAGCCACTAGCTGGCAATTTTTGGTTAGTGGAACATGCACTGACTGGAATATGAGTGGAAGCAAAGCAACCATCTTTATTGATGCTGCCTGGCTCATGTTCATAAGCTAAGTAACTACAAATGATGTGAAAATGTAATTTTCTAAGATTTTAGTTTGTGCTATTAATTTTGTGGAAGAGTTCTTTGCCTCCTGGTTTAATTTAAATTTTAAAAGAGGTTCATTGAAAGAGATGGCAATGGGTAGATTTAACATTTAATGCTCAGTTTTAAATAATACATCAAAAGTTAAGAAATTTAAAAAAATCAAAACTAAGAGGTTTTGAAAATTGATCTTTTTTTAAAGCTGCAAAGCAAATATTAAGTACAATTTTCCTTTTGAAAGTAGCTCTATTTGCATGTTAAATGCAGGTGCAAAATGAGGATAGACATACACTGAACTTCTCATAGTGGGGATGCTTTAAATAGTTCAGACTGAAGTCAGCATTGGTATTTGAGTTGGTGAGTTACTGTCTTTGTAAAATCCTGTAAGGTGGTCACCTTAATATTGGTTTTTAGTATGAGCAGAAGTTATCAAAGATTTGTGTAACTCCCCACTTAACATCCTCTTGCTTAACGTTTCTATCTTACGTTCCTGCTCCATTGCAGAACATGCTCATTTAAAGTTGTGCAATTCTCCCCTATAATGTCATTCAGCAATCTGCTTTGTCCATGGCTGACAGCCTCCCTGTGTGCCCCACCCCCGAGTGCTTTCCGCCCACCGGTGGACCCCACAGATCAGCGCCTTCCCACTGCTCCCCAGTCTCCTGCCCACGGCAATCAGCCATCTTGTGGTGTTCAGGAACCCCGCAAACCATAAACCACAAACCAGCTGATTGCTGTGGGCAGGAAGCAGACGAGAGAGTGGGGAGGCTGTGCTCCACATCCTCGCTCCTCCCCCAGCCTCCTGAATACTACAAACCAGCTGATTGCGACGAGCAGGGGACGAGGGGAGCAGGGGGAAGACAATGATCCACAGGGTCCACTGGCAGGTGGGAGGCACTGGGAGGGGCATAGGGGAGCTGAAGGGTGGCTGCCAGCCTTTTTAATACCTATATTAAATTGCTTGTTTGAAATTATTTAAAATTTATATAATGACTTTTGTTTGGCAAAAAAAATTCCCTGGAATGTAACCCCCCCCCTTTACATTAATTGTTATGGGGAAATTAGATTTGCTTAACATTGTTTTGCTGAAAGTAACATTTTTCAGGAACAGAACTACAACTTTAAGTGAGGAAAATAAAACAAGGAATACTTGTGGCACCTTAGAGACTAACCAGTTTATTTCAACATAAGCTTTCATGGGCTATAGCCCACTTAATGGATGCATAGAATGGAACACACAGAAGTAAAATGCATTTATATACACAGAAAGCAAAAAAAAGTTGTACATTACCATACCAATTCTAAGAGGCTGTTTAATTTGGATGGGCCATTAACAGCAGAAGAAAAAACCTTTCGTAGTGGATCTGTGTCTGACAGGTTATAAGAACCTTTGAAGGGAACTTAACTAGGGAAATGCATTCAATTAGTGTAATGACAAAGCCACCCGTAGTCCCAGTTTAACCTTTGGTTGCAAATTAATTCCAGTTCCTCAGCTTCTCGTTGGAGTCTGTTTTGGAAGTTTTTCTGTTTTAAAATTGACACTTTCAAGTGTTTAATAGAATGGCCAGGGAGACTGAAGTGTTCTCATACTGGTTTTTGAATGTTATGATTTCTGATGTCAGATTTGCATTCATTTATTCTTTTGCATAGAGAATTCCTCATTTTACTTACAGACTTACACGGCTACTAATCTTAAACCTTTAAGTGAGAAGTTACTGTACAGTGTAATGAACATTCTATCTCGTTCCTGAGTACCTTCCCTGAATCTTGAACTAATGGAAGAGAAAGGATCAGCCAGTGGAGGGAATTGTGTTACTCCATAATCCCAAGCAAACAGGAAAAGGGAATAATATCCTGAGGTCAAAGAGGAGCAAGTTCCAGAGCCAGACAGTGGCCGTATGGGAAGAAGGAGCAGTGCTTGGGAGCTGGCTGCCCAGGAAAGGTTGGGAAGCAGGGAGCCTTGGGGCCTGGGTTAGAAACTGCTGGATTGCACTTTACTGTTAGAACAATTTACTGGATTGCAGTTTACTGTTAAAACAATTGTACTTAGGGGATTTACATCTTTTACTTCTGGGACGCCTAATAAAATGGCTCTCTGCTATTTAGTCAGAATCTGTTAGTGCCTTTGGGAACCAACCACATGCTTGGTGCACCTATCATAACACCATCCAGCAGAGGGGATTATTTAAAATATATAGTTATTGGTGACTTTTTTGTTTTTAATTCTTCTTCATTAGAACTATGTCCTCTTCCCCTCACTCATTCTAAAGAGTTTTGGGGCACTTACTTTCCAGAGATTATCTTAAAAATAAAAGTTAGCAAAGACATAGTTATAACCTCATCTCATGTCTGGTATTTTCTCTTAAGGACTTGAAGATTTTTTTATTAATCTGCAGTCTGAGCCTGTTTCCTACTGTCTCTTGGACCTACCTTGTTTTCCGAAGTTGGTTTGCTGCTTTGAGAGAGTCAGGAAAAATGACTCCACTGATGCCATTTTAGCATTTTAAGGACAGAGAGGAGGTGGCTCTAACTTCTTGAGACCAGTAGCAAAGTCTACTCTAAAACATGTGTGGTAACCCTGTGAATGATCTGTTGTTCACAAAAGACAAAGTTTATACCAGAAATCTAGTCTCTGCTAGAATGAAACTACGAACCCAGAGATTCTCGGCCTTCCAATTAAATTATGCCATCTAAGAATAAAAGAAAAATACTTTTCACACTAGAAACTGGTGTAATGTGAAGAATTCAAACTTCATTCTCATGTGTGTCAAAGCTCTGGCCTTCTTCCTGTGGGTCCTGCGCTTCCAGGCGGTTTGTGCTAGCCTCAGTGGCTCACTGTGACCCTCCACGTAGCCCTTCTCTCTCTAGGCCAGGGTTACAGTCTACTGAGCCCTTTTCATCATCTGCCAGCAAAGCTATTGGTGAGAGAACTCCCACAGTCTCTGTTGTCCCTTTGGGCTTATTTCAGGACAGTATAACATCCAGTCCTTCTAGGGCCTGTCTTCCCCTTCCAGGAGGTGTTTCAGTAGTAGCAGGTTGGGGGGAACCCGGGCCTGCCCTCTACTCCATGTTCCAGCCCAGGGACCCTAATGGTAGTAGCTATTGGCAGCCAACCTTTCACTGACAGAGTTGCTACTTTTTCCCTGGGCTACTTCCCCACAGCTCTCTCACTTCTCCCTTACCTCCGGGTATCGCAAAGCTTCCTCTCCTCTCGCTCCTTTCTCCTTGGCTCTCCCACCTGCTTAACTGGGAGGTTTTTAGCTGGTTTCAGCCAGCCCCTGATTGGCTTCAGGTGTCCCAATCAGGCTAGCTATTTCTGCTACTTTCTAGAAGCTTCCTGATTGGCCTGGAGTAGCCTTTGTTTGGCTATCCAGGGAACAGGGACCTGCACATCCTGAGGCTGATATACCTGCCTTCCAGCACTCTCCTATACCCTTCTGGTCTGACTCTGTCACATATGATAATTTCTTGTTATTTTTTATAAATGAATCAATGGGGCAATTGAGTTTTAGCAGTGCACATAGTATTCATAATGAGATGAAACATAAATGTTGTTTGTGATATTCTTTGCTTAGGTGAGACCCTGACAGACCCACTGAGCAACTTTTTAGTTGCTTGGTCAGGGTAGAAGTCATGGGTAAGATAGTAAATTGGTCACTTAGAACGTGGTTAGCTTCCTCAATGCCGTTGACAAATATAGTGCTTTAGTTGATAGTACTGCCTTTTCTTTGGCCTACATGTATTTCAGAATTTATCCAAAAGGAAATCTACTGGGCATCATTAAGAGGGGAAAGCAAAACTAAGGGAAACATTAAGACATTTTTAAAGCTTCTATGGGAATTTTTTCTTGGTGAAATTACTTACATACATCTACCTGAAAATTCCTAAGGGAATTTTATCAACATTTTTTTCTTCTTTCCCCTTCAACTGAAATCAAGATCAGTTCACAAAGCCCTCCATTACCTGACACAAGGAACAAATCTACTGACATGATTAGCAGTGTTTAAAACGTCAGTTCACAGAAGCAAGAACGTTTACAGACTGTAGCATTAGTTTGTTGAGCCATCAAACCAGACTCTTGCTTCACCTTTCTGAGACAGAAGAGATTCTTAAATTGAATAATTGTCATTTTCCAGCTCTCAGTGAGGCCAGAAATCACTAAAAATCTCATTTAAACTTTCCGTTCTAGTTTTCAAGCAAATTTACAGCACAGGTCAGACCTTTAGCAAGATTTCTGGGGGGAATTCTTCATCATAACTGATGTATTTTTTCCATTGTAGTTTAAACTATGTTCCATGAATTTTTCTTCTCATATCACCCATTTTACTATGACCTTCATAGGAAAAAAGAACAGTAGCAACCAAGACTTTTCTGTGAATACTATGCTTCCTACTTTATTATGTAATTAATATTAATTATAAATCACAGAGAGCACATCTGCACAATGTCATGCCATCTCTTCTCATGCTTTTATCCAGAATGGAAATACTACTTTTAAGATATCTTTTATCAAAATAATGTGATTTCATGTAATTTTATTCCTCCAGATATAACAAAGAAAAACCAGCAAATCATTAACAGCAAGATTAGGAAAGTTATTTTCTTCTCATTCAAAAGGGATAACCATAAATATATACTAACCTAATTTATCTAACAGCTAAATTTAGTGTGGGAAGAGGACCGGACATGGGGTGGGGCATATGGCATTTGACCATGTGCATTTCCAAGCATCAAGTATCTAGTTAAGGTGATTTTAACTTCTGAAAAGAATGGTTAATGCATGATTTAGATTATTTTAATATGTTAAATAGATTTTAAATTTGTATATAAGAAAACTTTCATTTAACATTGTATGTCTGTTTAAATAGTCTGTTTTATGTGACAAATATTTAAAAACACAAAGGAAAGGAAGAAAGAAAGAATATAGTAAAATGGATTTTATATTGCTTTTAATAAATTTAATTTGGGAATTTAGAGCTTATAGATGAGGATGATTGACAGGCCCGATGACAAAAATTCTCTGTTTCTCTAGAGAGCATCTGCAGCAAGAGCAGGGGCAATTATCAATGTTCCTTAAGCCTGACATAGTGGGACTACCTCTAAACACAGAAAGATAACTCATTCTTCCATTCTCCCATTTCTCTGCTGTCTTTGGCAACTCTGCTGAGAGTATCAGTAATTTGTCATGCATACTTGTTCAAACAGAACTACACCAAGCCTAGCCAATATCAATTGGATAGTAACTACTTTAATTCATTAATAAAATGAGGAATACTTGTGCGTTTATTGTTAGGAGACTAGCCAGTTTATTTCAGCATAAGCTTTCTTGGGCTATAACCCACTTCATCAGAAGCATAGAATGGAACAAACAGAAGTAAGATGCATTTATACACATAGAAAGCAAAAAACAATTGTAAATTACCATACCAATTCTAAGAGGCTGTTTAATTTGGATGGGCCATTATCAGCAGAAGAAAAAAAATCTTTTGTAGTGAAAATTTAGTGGATCTATGTCTAACAGTTGATAAGAATCCGTAAAAGAGACTTAACTAGGAAAATGCATTCAATTAGTGTAATGACAAAGCCACTCATAGTCCCTGTTTAACCCTTGGTTGACAGTGTCCAATTTGCAAATTAATTCCAGTTCCTCAGCTTCTTGTTGGAGTCTTTTTTGGAAGTTTTTCTGTTTTAAAATTGACACCTTCAAGTCTTTAATAGAATGGCCAGGGAGACTGATGCTCACAAAAGCTTATGCTGAAATAAACTGGTTAGTCTCTGAGGTGGTACAAGTATTCCTCAGTTTATTTATGTATACAGACTAACACAGCTGCTATTCTTAAACCTGTCATTTAATTCATTAATGTCCTAAAATGGATTTGAACTGCCACCCTAGAGCTAAAGGTTTAATAATCTATTGTCCATCCTCTGAGCAAAGCACTACCTAATTTTCATGCTTTTCAATGTATTTGTTAGTATTTGTAACTAATGTTACTATTTTAAAATGTAGACAAGCAGAGTTTTACATTTTATTGTCTGTCTCCTCCCTCCTTCCCCGCATCTTCCCATTGAGAATCAATGGTGCAAAACATTTTTTGCTATTATAGGCACCATAGAAATAGATCATACATATAGCACTTGTAACATATTGTGGGGGATGTGGAACACTTCATTACTCTTTTTTATTAAATGTGTGACTTAGATTCCCCACTCACTTTTGTATTATGACCTTCTGGCACTGAAGTGGTTAATTTCTTGTCCAGGACATGGTAATAAGACATGGAGTTGGCCATGGAAGCATGTCTGAGGCAGGAGGAAGATATTTTCTCCCTCCCTAACAATAAATGCACAAGCATCTGATATTTTTTTTAATGTACGTGTTTCTATTAAATGATTCATTTATCAGAAAAATCTGATCATTAATATACACAAAGAGGAATTTTAAAGAATTTTGTTTACAGAACTAGACTTGCTAGTGTTACCAACTACAAAGGAATGACTGCTCAGCAACGGCCATTTTCTCCAGACTTTTCTAGTTGGTAAAAGATTTTTATAAAATTTGTCCTCTGCAAAATCATGACATAATCACTGTAGCCACTCTCATCCTCCCCTCACTTGCTGAGTACCTTTGAAAATTCCCCTCATGGTTATAATTAAGAAATGACTTTTATATGTGGGGCAGAACCCATCTCCCAAGTAAACTGAAAGACTCTCATTGACTTCACTGGAAAGCTGATTAGGCCCTTTGGAGTTAATACATGTGCAGTTTATTTGAAAATTGTGAAATTACTTTTCCAACTCTTACATGTTATCTGCGGGGAAGGGTTTTTTGCTTGTTTTTCTTCTGTTTTTAAATTTTAACAAAATTAAAGGTTTCTTTATTTCTTTTTTTCTTTCAGGTTTTTTTTTTCATTCTCTTTAAAAACAATTACAATTTTCATCTCTGCAAAATTTCAAACACTGTTTCTTTTGTGCTTTATAAAAAAGGCATTTCACTTTTAAAAAGAGTTTAGGACCTTTTAATGGTTAATTTCTAAACAAACATGAAGATGATATTTTTTAAAAAAAAAATAGTCTCCAAAATTGTGAAGTACCAGAAATGTAGGACTACTGTACTATCCCTGGCCAATCACAAATCACTTGCAACCATCTACACATTTCCCTTTACTAGCAATGTTATTATTTTGCTGTCAGCAGTAGGATGTACTTCAGGTAAATAACAGATAAAAGAAATGAAAAAATATATAGACAC
Organism: Dermatemys mawii; assembly: GCA_007922305.1. NCBI lineage: Eukaryota > Metazoa > Chordata > Testudines > Dermatemydidae > Dermatemys > Dermatemys mawii. The sequence continues at coordinate 3,066,627 of ML677368.1, forward strand.
CTGCTTTGTATTCTTTTCTCCATTTCATGATAATTTATTAATAATTCTAGACACAATTCAGGAAAGACTTGCATACCAATTTATTTGTTCTCTGTGGGGTTTATTTTGAAAATGCATAAAACACACTCTTTTAATGTCTCTCATAGATACAGATATAGATACATAGTGGCAAGGCACCTTCTCAGTCTCACCAGCCTCAGCTGTTTTTAGCCTTAGTGAGATGGGCTTGGATAAATCAGTCCCTCCTGGGGTCCAGTCCATTCCTTCTCTCCACCAGTCTTTTGGGCTTGTTTTATTCCCTCATGGGAGGGAAAGCAGCTTCCCCTTCTAGTGAGGCTCACTGTCTTGCTGCCCCAACCTACTGGCAGCATGGCTCCTTCTCTCCCCCACATCCCCAAACAGAGGAGGGTTTAAAAAGGTCTCAGACAGCTCTTAGCTGGAATCAGATGATCCTAACTGACCTTAGATAATTCCTTCCCAGTTGATCCTAATCTCTGATAACCCTCTTCTCAGGTGAACCTGATTGACCTGTAGTCATCCCTCCTCAGTTGATAGGGAAGAGGGCCTTTTAACCTTCTGGGGCTGTTTTCTGCATCCCCCACCCCTTGAAATTTTCTGTCCTGCATTTAGGGAGAGAGAGAGAGAGAGAGAGAGAGAGAGAGAGAGGAAGTCAGTGTTAACTGTAATGTGCATACTGCACATGTACACTATAAGACATATGTGACTAGATATTGTATCTGTGTTTGTGTCTCTGTGTTCAAGATGCACATACTATGGATGAATTCCGTATTTTATTCTAACCACTACCCCTGTTTTGCCCAGTTTCTCATAATTTTTTCTCTTTTTCTCTCTAATTAAACTCACAGAGGAACAGGATTCATTTGGTGAGTTTAAACATTCATAGATTTAATAATTGTGAACTAGCTTTCTTGGAAAATAGCTAAATTTGAAAGATTCAATGAGATAATGGGCCAGATCCTAAGCTGGTATAAGAGGGTGTACATCTATGTCAATGTAGACCAGCTAAGACTCTGGTGCAAGCCACTAAGTGGATTTAATATCAATGTTTAAAGTTGACATACGTATCCTGAAATGGGGAAACATTAAAAATTGCAATCTGAAAATTTCAAGATGACCAAAAGTTTGGACCCTATATTTTTGACTTTGTCTATAGTTGACTGAAGTGACATTCAAATAGGCATAGTTTTTCAGAAAGCCCAGATTTTAAAATAGTCAAAAAGTAGAGAAGGTCAGAATCTGATAGATCTCACAGTCTGAAACAGCTGAAATTTTGAGATGCCCCAAAAGGTTAGTGAGACCAAACTTCATAATTGGCCAAAGTTTTAGATCGTCCAGTGATGTCACATTGCCAGAGGTGGGGCAGGATGGATATCTGAGGCCTATCTGTTGGTCAGAGGAATGGTAGAGGCACAGGACTAGGGACCCACTAAGTCTGTGGAGAGGCCACATGGCCTGTTCATTATGGAAATGGAGCAATGTGGGGGGATCCCAAAAAGATGATTCTTACCATGGAGAAAGAATCTATCTGTAAGGGGTGATCTGGCTCCCTCAGTCCATCACTACCATGAACATGGGACTGATGAAAACTTCTAAAAATAACCTACAAATACCTGTTCTATTCAAAAGTATGTTTCAGGTTTAAGGCTTGATAGCCACTGGACCTTCCAGTTCAAAAGCAAGAGCTGTATGCCCCACTGTAGAGTGAAAATCTCCTTTTTTCCCTTGTATGTGCACACAATATCAGCTCTTAAACCTGTCACTGGTTGATGGCTGAATATTTCCTGACCTTGGCCTAAGATATGTACTTATGAGCAGAAAACTCCATATCTGGGGAGCTTTCAAAGAAACAAACATTTTGCTGATTGATTTTTAAAAATGGCAGTTGTGAGCTTTGGAATGTAGGAGGTAATTCCTGTGGACCAAATGTAAGGAAAGCATTCAAAGGTCCATGACAAATTTAGCATATGGTTCTGGTGAGGTTTTGCTGAATGCTGACATTGCTTCTCCTCATTTTGAAATGGTAAAGATGCCACCTTAACTGTGTATGTAATACTGTAACATTAAAAAAAAGAAAAAAAAAAGAAAGGCATGTCTCTAGAAAATATATAAATTTCTACCTGAAATATAGAATACCATAGCTATGCTTCCTAATAAGAAAACACTTGGAAAATTCTTCCAGGAATGTTAAAGAATGGATAAGGCAAACTATGGACTTTTGCAATGTTTTGTGAAAAATATATTTTTTCAGTTAACAAATACACTGTTCTCATGTTGGGAGTCATTTTCTAATTATTTTTCTAACCTGAACAAGTCAAGGAAAATTCCTCTCTGTGTATGTTTTCAAAGATCAGATTTTTGATATATGAATCAAAATGCAGAGTTATATTTACTAGAAACACATCCAACTTCTTTTTAAGGAACTACACTTGCTAGTGTTAAAAAACTAGAAAAGTCAGGGGAAAAGACAGTTACTGAGCAGTCATTCCATTGTTATACAGGTTCTAAGGTTAAGAATAATTTCTAGACACTTGCTTTGTGGAGGGCTACTGGAGATTTTGAGCATTACAAAGATCTAATCTCAGCGTCTCAACGTTCTCATCCTAGGGGCCAGTTCTTTGAGTGACACATATGTCTGGCTTCCTTTTCCTCTCAGATGTATGTGGTGGCTCCCTTCATCTTGTGCATGAAACTACCATTATTAATATTAGCTGGAATTACTCATATGCATCTATGGGAGCTTATATCCTGAAATGCATTATATTTAGATGTTATTGTGTTCATGCGTTGTCTGTAATGCATGTGTACATAGTGTGAATGTAGCAATCTGTTTATGAAGGTGTGTGAATGTAAGTGTGTCATATTTTGGAGTGCAAGCCGGACCACTGAGAGACTGTGTCACCCCTTGCCCTGTAACCCTGAGTTTCTTAAAATGCTTTGCTGCAGTAGTTCCCTTTTTGGATGCTGCTAGCCAGCATACAAGCCTGCTCTGAGGGTTTCTGTGTTAAGCAGCCCACATTTATAAATTCTGATTCTAGGAGCCTGTTTGTTACCCCACAGTCAACACTCCGGGCTCCACCAGCCTTGGTTACTATTAGCCGAGTGGCCCCAGCACACCTGCAATCTCAATTTTTCCCCAAACCATTTGCCCTGAAATATCCAACCTTCTCCTGGAAAATTTAGAGGAAATAATAAGTTCTGCTTCTCCTCTAAAGAGACAAAAGCACAGCCTATCACTGTAACTGTACTTCTGAGTGGAAAACTCCACATTTAGGGGTTTAATTAGGTTGAAGGTAGCAGGGGTTACAAACAAACAAAAGTAAATATACATTGTATAATGGCTAAGACCAAACTTAAAATTTTGTACAAAGTAGTTTTTTCAACAATTTTCAATTCCCAGAGACTTCAGTCCCTTTTGTTGAAGGTCCCATCTTTCTCATCATGCAAAATCACTGGCCCCTTGTATCTGTCTAGTGATGGATGGCAAGATGACTTCTTCACTCTCCTTATATCTTCCAAAACTCATTGTCTTCTCCCTAGGCTCAGGATGACCTCATGCTCTTCTTCTCAATTCAAGTCAGCCTGGCCTGATACTAATCACTGCTGGGTGCTGAAGGAATTAGCTGAAGAATCTTGCATCCACATTTGCAAACTTGTGGATGACAGGAGAAATTCTAGAAGGATGGAGAAGAGTAATGTACTGTCCATCTTTAAAAAGGGGTGGGGGGAAGTGAAGCCAGAGAACTATAGACCAGTGGAGCTATCTGTATCCATATGCCCACCCTTTTTTCAAGACTATGATTCATTTTGTACAAGTCAGGCCTTGTAAGGTATAATCTGAAAACTCATGATTTGCTGATCATGATAGTCCTGGTAAAATATGTGTGGCAACATTGTATGTAAAGCTATAAGATTCTACTGTATGATGCTACTGAGATGTAGTCCAAATCTGTGGAAGCAGTCAGGAACCAGACAAAAAGCAAACTAATGCCTCAGCCAGGTATCAGTAAAATCAAATAAACCATGTTCTGGTTAAGTGACCATTCTTTGGCAGAAAAAAGGGCATGAGTAAGAAATTTACTTCTTGGCAAAGAAATAGCTGGAGGTTCCCATCCCACAGACTTTCTGTCTCCTGAAACAGCTGGAGATAATTCTCAAGGAAGAGGAAAAAGTATAAAAATGAGGGACAGACATCCCAAGTTATTCCAACCTTTCTCTCTACCCACAGCAGACACAACACCTGAGGAACAAATAAACAGCTTAGGACTGAGGGAGGGATCCTGGCTGAAAGCAATTCATCCAGTCAGACTGTTGAAGCATATGGTGAGAGAGAATTTTGCTTTGCTTCGAATTCATTTAGCTTGTTAAGTTAAGTATTAGCCTTTTTGTACTTTTATTTCCTTGTAATCAATTCTAACTTTTATTCCTAATTACTTGTAATTACTTAAAATCTATCTTTCTGTTGTTAATAAACTTGTTTTATTGTTTTATTTAAACTAGTGTGCTTGGATACAAGTGTTTGGGAAACTTCATTTGAGATAACAGGATTTGTGCATATCATAACCTATTAATACAATTATAGACTTGTATATGAGCTTGTGCTGTCCAGGAGAGGGTACAAGAAACACATTTCTGGGGGAAATGTGACTGGGAATTTTCAGTGATGCTTTTCAGCTGTTCAACAGTCCAGATTGTACCCTGAGTCATGTCACGACCAGTCAGCCTGACCTTGATACCTGAGAAGCTACCAGAGCAATGTATAAAATGTGGGATAACTGGCGTGGCATCAGAACTGCAGAGAAAGATTTGGGAGTTGTGGTAGATCAAAACCTCAACAATGTGATGCTGTTGAAAAAAAAAAGCAAATGTAATTTTAGGTTGCATTAAGAGGGCATAGCATGCAAGTCATGGGAGGTGATAATATGGCTTTACTTGGTGCTGGTTACTCATTGGCTGGAGTAATGGGTCCAATTTTGGTCACCAATGTATTCAAAGGATGTAGCTAACCTGGAAAGGAGGAGAGTGGCAAAGATGATCATTGGGATTGAATGCAAATCGTATAAACAAAGGCTGAAGAAACTGGGTATGTTTAGTTTAGAAAATAGATTAAGGGTGGACATGATAGTAGTCTTCAAATACTTGAAAGTCTGCCATATAAAGAGAGAGAAAAGTCATTCTCTCTTGCCACAGAGGACAGGATAAGAGGCAATGGGTTCAAATTACAGCATAACAAATCTGGACTAAAGCTCAGGAAAACTTCCTAACTGTAACAACAGTAGGACAATGGAACAGACTGCCTAGGGAGGCTGCAGAAACTTCTTCACTGAAGGTTTTCAAAAGGATTCTGGAAAGCCATCTGTCTTGGATGGTTTAGACCCAGCTGATCCGGCATGTTGGTTACACTAGATGACTTTTCCTGTGGACTTTCCATTCCTCTGCTGACTGATAAGTAAATGGGATTTCCTTTGTTTTTGGTCACATCTTGATTAATTTCATTGGAGACAGATAGCAGTCTTCCCTTCTGTCTGGGAGAAAATCTGTTCTTAACTTGATCAGAGACTTTAAAGAAAATATCAATGAATATTCATTCATATTCCTCATATTGTCTTAATATATACATTTTACAATGATACTAATCACCAGCGTGTCAGCTTTCATAAAAGACCTTACCTGATACACTTTTATAGCACAGTAATATTGTATACAATTAGTTGATTCAAACTGAGATTCAGAGCTCTTGCTTCTATAGTCTAGAGCAGGCCTGCACAACTCAGAAAGCAGCGAGGGCCATATTACTGCAAAAAAACCCAGCTGCGGGCCGAAAAGCCCCGCCCCTATCCACTTCCCCCCACCTCACTGCTTGGATTGCCCCACCCCTACTCATGCCCTGCGGGCCGCACAGTGAGCCTGTGCGGGCCGCATGTGGGCCCCGGGCCACATGTTGTGCAGGCCTGGTCTAAAGGCTATCTTCCCCACTCACTATGGTGATGGCTTTGTTTACCTTTTATCTTAATGTGCCATCAATGTCTGTGCGTGACAACAAGCAAATACACATTTCTTTGTCTAGGGTGGACTAGGCTTATCCATTGCTTGCCAAACACATTTTAAGAACATAATTCTAACACATATCCATAACTCTTTGTACAGACCCTGCACATACATAACACACAGAATATTAATTATCAGTGTGTTAAGTTTCCCAGTGTTATGTTATATGACATCTTTGGGATATATATCATGATTACAGCATGTTAGGTGTAATGAACATGTCAGGCCTGCCAAGAGTTGCTGACACAGAATAGTGAACCACAAATGGGCCTCTGTGTCAAAGGTTTTGGTTATTGTACATCTAGACACTAGAAAGTTAAACCATCAGGGAGTACAGAGGCCTTTTGAATTTGTGAGATCTTAGAAATTCTAAGGTTCTATTGGGGCAGATTCTTAGACTATCACTTTCTAGACAGTATATTAACACTATAAAAGAAATTAATTCATTCAGCCTCCTCAGCAGTGGAGAATAATTTTAAAGGTCATGATGTCTTATACTAAGTTTATGTAAGGAATAAGGTATCAGAAAACAGTAATCTTCCAGATTCCCATTTCTTTTATGCTTCTTCAGTTACTCTAAGTTCTTTCTCCCCCTCAGCTTACCTTCATCGTCAGCATCCTGCAATGAAGTCATACCCCTATGTTAATGACATCAAAGTGTATCATATAGGGAATGGTTGGGATACTATATAGCCAGCATTATGACTTCCCAGCATGGGAAGTCCAGAGAGTGAGTGAATACTGGTCACAGAATACACAGTATCTCTGATAATTACCAACATTTGTAAGGAAAATGCAAGTTTCCTTGTAAAATAGGAATGAGAGCAGGCTGAGTGTTTTTGCTAATGTTGCTTATCACAGGACCGAAACAACTAGGGTCTGAGCTTTGGATTTGCTGAGTATTCACAGCTCCCATTGACTTCTATCTCTTCAGCAACAATGAAATGCATTATTAGTCTTACAAAGATTGACTTCTTAAAAATAAATAATTATGTTACAAGTTTACAAGCTGTTGCAGATAATTTTACTATTTCTGTTTATCTTAACATATAGGAGTTGGAACTTGGAAAAGTCTGTCATAGATTTGTAGATTCCCAAGTCAAAAGGCACCACTGTGAGCATCTTGTCTGACCTCTTGTATAATACAGGTGATAGAACCTCTCCAAAATCATTCCTAGAACAAAGCATTTAGAAAAACATCCAAACTTGATTTTAAATGTACAAATGATGGAGAATCCACTATAATCATTGATAAGCTGTTCCATTGGTTAATTACCCTCACTGTTAAAATCTTATTGTGATGCAGCTTTTTTTAGGTGCTGAGCTTATCACCAGTCAAGTCTCTCTCTATCTCATTCTTATTTGCAGCTGCTACCTACAGGTTATACCCATGCAAGGAAACAAGGCATTCTTACTTGGTGCCGCATTATAGGTAGAGCAACAATAACACATATAGTTAAGCTTGTTTATATATGTAATACATATATAATGCTTATTCATCCTATTGAAATTCATAATTAATAGGAACTGATCACAAAAATACTTATAGGTCCATTCCTGAAATCCTTACTTAAGAACAAGAGTGGGAGATTTACCTGAACATGGACTGAAAAAGAATTGCATGAGTGGATCCCAAAATATTGCTTACCTACCTCTCAGGGCTCCTGTAAATGAAGAAGATCTAAATATTGTTGATAAAGCTCTTTGAGATCCTCATATGAAAGGAGTTATGGAAGTTCAAAGTATTTGTTATAACCAAAAGGGAATAGTTGTGACTTTGGTTCCAATGGCCACATCTTTTAGGATCCCATATGTTTCCAGAACTCAGTTAGATCTCAGTGGGTATTTCCTGAGGAAATCTTTTAAATGAGTATATGAATAAAATAAACTCAAAGCTCTTTGTACAAACCAGGCTTTTTATCTGTGGCTGATGATATTGTACTGTAGCTGATGGTGTCAAAGAAAAAAGCTGATGTACAGATCACCTAATAATCTTTAGCAATCAATTAAGTGAAGGTTGTCAAACTGAAGAGGCCTAACCTACAGGGAAAGTTTATAGTTTTATTTCAAAGACAACACTACAGTTTACTCTAGGGCCTCTGTAACCTATACAGTTCTTGTTGAAATAACCTGCTTGTAACATACCAGGATTGTTTTTTTTTTTTCTCTTTTTAGTTTTATTTCACTAATACTTTATTTTGGTCAAAATTTTACTTGGCCCAAATGACAGGGTCTCTATGTTAAATCTCTCCAGTATAGTAGATATAAACTTTCTCCCAGCTAATATCGCAAAATGTAACAAGGATTTAAGACGGAGTCGCAAAGTCTGCAATTCGTGATTTGACATCCTGCCTTTGCTGAGTCCACTCTGCAGTTGACACAAAGCTCTATTTAATGTGCTGCCAATCACATCACGTCAAGTTTAGTACCGTAAGTCCTCGAGTAGTCTTTCAAAATGATTTTGTTTATATCTTTTTCCATTTAATCTGATTTTCTCTTCACCAAATGGTGAAGTGTAAATCCAGACCAAATTGCCAGTGTGAGTTCCAAGAAAAAAAAAATTCTTGAAGTTGCTCTCACCATGTCACATAGATCACTGCTGGGAAGAAACATACTTGCTTAAATGGAAAGAATAGTGAGGCTATGAAGTGTCTGTATCAGTGTCAACATAAATAGTGAAAAACAGTGCAAATGTATACTCCTAGCTCGGGTTTGGACTGTTAAAAGTAACTTTTTTTTATGGCAGATGGTTTCAGTTGTGGTTAGTAACGCTAGTGGCCTCAGGTACAGTTGATTATGAGACCTACAGTCCATTTCATATAACACAGAAAACTATGTTTGCTGGGGAAAAGCATACATGGGACAATTCACACTATAGGTTTTTAACCCTAATATTAAAGGTCTTTCATTTTTGGCTTTTACCTATACAGGTTTGTTTCTTTAAAAAAATAAAAAAGAAACAGTGTTGGAAGAAATAAGGTTTCCAAGGCTTCTGTCACAATTTCCCATTGAGGGGCAAATCCTTGCAAGGGCTATGCAAAGACACTTGCCAGAAAAGCCATACCTGCAAGCATTAGCTGATCCAATCATGCCTACCCCTGCCTTCAGTGATGGGATATGCAAAGGGGCATTCCTGGTTTACCTGTTTTTATGCACTTCTCCCACCTGAACATATGGCCATAGCTCCAGTGCACAAGCATCCTTAGAGATTATTTATGCTGTTTGTGCCTGAAAGCTGCTGCCATGAGATAAACATAAACACTAATTTTGCATTTGTGGGGTGTTTCTGGAGTTGGCCAGATTCTGGGCTATGTATGTCTCTTTGACCCAAAGAGTAATGGGATTCCTCAGCAATAGTTAGTATTGATGCTGATGATACGGACTTCAGGTTGTCAGTGAAACCAAGGTCAGCAAACCTTCCATACACGAGTGCTTTCATAGCACACAGCTAAATGAGGTTTATCTGTAAAAATTAGCCAAACTTGGAAAGCAAAAAAAAAGATAAAGGCAACACTATACTGGATTAGTATAAACATTGGTTAGAGACTGTGGTGCAATGTAGCACTCCACAGAGGTAGTGGTTGCTCTTGATCACATTAATTAGATGTGCTGGATTGTAGGGGTTTTTTGGGGGGGCGGGGGGTTCCTGAAGCAGTTGAAAATAGATGATTTATCTTTAAAATGATCATGCATGTTTTAATAGTTTAGTTAATTTAAGATACTATTTTTAAAGTGTTGCCAGTTTAGGATAGGTAATTCCCCTAATTAAACGGGATGTCCACTACAAAATCATATTAACCTTTGGTATGTAAATAAAGATACTGTAAAAGATACAAAAGAGACTTTTAAAAATATTTCAATTTATGTGTTACAGGGATATTTAAAAATATTAAGTAAAAATATAAAAACCACATAGTTATGATACCCCTCTTTGTTAGTATACCTGTATCCAGGTAATGGCACAGCTTTTGTTACAGCATTGTTCCATACAAGAAAATACACTGGTTTGTAGTGAAATATTGTTATACACACAGGGCAAAAGTAGCTACTATAGAGTTTTAATGCACATATTAGTAGTAGTAGTAGTATCTGGTATAAAATTGCTAGTACTCAGTATGTTGGCAGTTGTTTTTTATATACCATATATCTGAAGGTGGCAATCATTTATTAAATTGAAAAGCAGATGAGAAATAGCATTTCTCCTGAACTTTGGATTGCTTCTTGATATTGGGTCTGAGTTCCTGGAGCAAGGTTGATTGGAACTCTCACAGCTCTCATTTTTTATTTATTTTTTTGCTTTTGAGGCTCCAGCACTTCAGCAATTCAGCCCCATACTAAGAACAATTGCTAGCGCCCTGCTCTCATTTCAGTTCTTCTTTGGCCAGTTTCAGAGCCCTGCAGCCCATCGGCGCTTTAGCTGTCCAACCTCTGCTACACCTATAGACTCTGGATTTAGTATAGGTGACATTTCTGTGCCCTTTATAGGTTCAACTTATTTCTCTTTAGGTCCCCTGGGATCAGGAGTGGACCTTTACAGTCTGGGTTTCCTACAGCACTTTTAAAGCTGCCTAGCTATGAAGTCCTGTGAGTTGTTGGTGCCTCTTTGAGACATGGAGGGGTTAACTGCTCCTGTAATTAACAGATGCCACTGATTTTGATATTCTGTATGTTGTTACGCTCATTTCCCTCATGCACTAATATTCCTTCATGTACAGTGTATCAATAGCTTTGATACATTAGTGACAGCACTGACTTATTTTCATTGTTTATCCTAAAGTTTTGACTTCCCCATCTAAGTTTATAGTGTCGTTGCCTTTTCTAGTCCCATGGGAATGGTTTTCCCCCCTTATATTTTTGTCTTTGTCTATTTGCTTCATCTATAGTTGACTGAAGTGACCTTCAGAGGTGAAGAAGCCTTAGTAAATGTGTTGCGGATCTCTCCTTGTCTTGAATACATGATTACTGTATACATTATTGAAGAGAGTAGAATACCTCATCTACTCTTTGTAGAGAGCCTTTAATTCAGAAATGCATTGGATACTGGGACCCGAGTGCAGAACAGGCCCTTGAGCCTGCAGTCCACACACTAATTATGGAGCTTAATATAAATTTTATGAGCACAGAGCCACACCATGAAGTTGAAACATCAATGTACTCCAGTTTCCATATTAAATCATCAGTTTACTTCAGGATATCAACACAAATAGCTTAGATGATTTGGAGATCAAAACTGATGGCACCAGAGCAGATCTGCTCCAAATTCTGAGATATCAATATCCTTCCTGCTACACACATAGAAGTCAATGCAGTATTATCTCTGCAAAGACAGTCATCACTGTTAACCAGAAGGTAGATGACTGCAGACCATTCTGGCTCTGTGATGCTTCTGTCTGGAAGCAGTTGTAGGATAACTATTCCTCTGAAAGATAACACCAAGGCCCAGATTTTCAGCTGGTGTAAATTACCATAGGTCCCTTTACTTAAGTGGAGCTAGACAAGTTTACACCAGCTGAAGATCTGGCATGTTGCCACAAATGACTTATCACTAGTGCCATCAATTCTGATTGTTTGAAGCTTCACAGCTGAGGAGCTGAATCATTGCTATGTGCCTTCAACACAGCACCTCCTCAGAAAGCAACAGCTCCAGATGTTCTAAGCATTTAGCTGAGAGCCCTGTTTGTTAACTACAAGCACACTCATCCCATGGAACTAGGCCACCCAAACTTTATAGCCTGAAATGAGTAGGTCTGACACATGGTCTCCATGAAAAGCAGTTAGTCATGGAAACATGGTATGCACATGTAGTTTTGCTGCAGATATTGTAAGGCTTCAAAGGTCTAGGTCCCAGGTCTGCAGAGCTACTAAACAGCTAGCACCTCCAAGTTGCCATGAGAACTTACACTCCACTTTCAGTGACCTGTTGTGGACACAGACCATGGGAAATTCCACCTCAAATGTTTGACAAACAGCAGGCTCATGGATTCTAATTGTCTCCCTGCCCTAGATAAACCCAAAGGGCATTCTAGAAAGTGTCCAGGCAACAGTGTGGATCTTCTAAAGCTGCCATAACCATGCCTGCTCCTTGCTTTCACTTCTGGCTACACCTTGGAATGATTTGGACTTTGCCTCCTTACTGGGACCCTGAAACCTGACTTGGACTTTGACCCTTGGTATTGACCCTGGCCTGGACCTGACTACAAGCTCTTCTGTTACTCCCAGCTTCCAGTTTTCCCCTGCTCTGACCCTTCACCATACCTGAGCTTATTGGGACCCTGACAAACATACTACATGAGCCAGGACTACTTATGTCTGGAAGACACTGCAGTAGGTAAGTTAGACTCTGAAATGCCCCTCACTGCTTCATGGTCGAATTAATATTCTATGACTTAAAGGTTGTTGGCTTGTCACTTATTCAGATAAGCTCAAACGAATCCATGAAGTAGATGATGAAGTTGTGGAGCTGATGTGAAGTCCACTCCCTTTGTGGTTCAAGGGCAATAAAGCAGTAAATTAGGTTTGATGTGAAGATACATTATAGTGTTTTTGGCTCAGTCTTCATGACTCATTGGCATACTAGGTTTGGAGGTGTTGATGCAGAAACTTGAATGCCCTATAGGTCTGGTCCAAATGCAACTTCTTAGACTCAAACTGATATTCATCAATGCAGGTCTTTACCTCAAATATATGACAATTCTTAAATACCTCTGCTTGCTTTGATAGGTACAAAATCTAGACTTCTGTTAGGATTAGTATATTTTCCTGTCTTCTTGTCTTTCAGGCAGGTAAAGAAGTCTCTGGGGTGGTATATTTATGGATGAATCTCATCTCCTTTTTAAATAACATGATATTATTGATAATGATCATTTATATGATCCCTTATAACAAGGGATTTGCTCTTAATGTGGGTTACCTACAACCTGGCTCTTAAGGCTGCCTGACAGGTAGGACACCAAATTCAGACCTTAAGAGATGGCCATATTTCTAATTTCCATAGGATCCAGTCAGGCACATATTTTATTGCACCTGAATCATCACACTTCTCAATTCTTCATCATTTATCTTCTGCAAGGATTTGCAGAGTAGTAAGTCAGCTTTGGAGAGTACAGCATGATGCGTCTTAGCTCCTTGCCGTGATTGATTCATAAAGGAGCAAAGGGATCTGCATTTGTAGCTATAACAGCTCTAATGCTTGATTACACCAGGTTCTCTAGTAACTTCAAAATGCTGTAGAAAAGGAGGCATAGTGAACTGAAGCCTTCTGTTTTTATCACCTGACGTCATAGATGATCTTTGATGTTGAGTATGTCAGTATAATGAGGTAACATGTCAACTCAGCCTGACATGGCAATGCCTCAATACCATGTTTCACTCAGCCTGCCTTTCAGAGAAGGCATAAATGCATCATAGTGCAGAGAGGTTATGCTTTATAGCCTGCAAAAGCAAGTATTCAGAAGGAATATTTACTCAGCTCTAATTTTGGTTCTCTGAAGATCTCATTGGACTGGATTCCTACTTATCTATCCAATTCCAGTTAAGCTGGAAAGGGAAGGAATGTTTCCATTAGGATTCTTTTTCTTTTGGCCCCTTCCTATTATATGAATATTCTTTGAGCCACTGTTCAACTGAAAATATGGGCTGCTCTCCGCTAGTGCCCACTTAGGAACTGAAATAGGATGGCAGTTGGTCTCAGAATTAGTCTGAACTGGAAGAACTTTAAAGGCCAAAAATCTGAGAGAAGTAAGGTAGTTCTGGCATGTCTCTCCCAGGTAGCTGATCCTTGGGATAGGAATCTAGTCAGATGAGATTTTCTGAGAAGCAGAATTACAGATGTAGTAATTATTCTACCTTTGCTCAAATGTGAAACTTCTATCCCCACATTGCAACTGCACAATTGCCAGGATGACCAATATTCAATCCTGTATCAGTGACAATTTGAGTTCTGTCTTGCAGTCCTAGAAGGCTAAAAGCATTATACCTTTAGAAGGAGGAGACTCCCAGCAGTCCAATGGGATAAACAACATTCACTTCAGCCCTGGAACATCCCAAGATATTGTATGCTAAAGTTGTGATATTTTTATACTGTATATAAAAAGAGATTTTATTGGCACCTTTTCAGGATGACATTTGCTACTTGTGAGTAATATGGCCAGCCCAAACTCGACAATGATAAAAACTGTATTTCACACCATACGATCATGTATTATAGACTTAATACATTCTTCTGGAATTTGTAACGTAGTTGCATAAATAAGGAAATTGTTCAATTGATAACTCCCTTTGTTCTCATCATCAGTATTCTCCACAACCTCTGTTTCTCCAGGATTGTCATTTTGGGTCTTATCTTAGTTTGGTTTGTCTTGTTTTATTTAGATTGTAAGCTTTTTATGGTAGAAACCACCTGTCTATATGTGTAATGTGCTGTGTAAATCTACATCTCTTTACTAGTGTGTAATATTGTAATATAGTGATATATATCTATATATAGATATATAGATAGATAGATACACACACACATATATTTATATATATATACACACATATATATGTATGTGTGTGTATATAGATAGATAGATCACAATATTACACACTAATAAATGTATATACATATATATGTATATATGTGTGTGTGTGTATACATATATATACACATGTGTATATATATATGTGTATATATTGTGACAAAATTCCGTGTCTGTATTGGTGGGTCCTGCGCTTCCTGGCAGATTTAGGGGCCTCAGAAACTCATCTAGGCCCAGAGTGACCTCCCTTTCTCAGTAACTAATTAAGGGAGGCAGAAAAAGGGGGGAGCCCGGGCCCACCCTCTACTCCAGACTCCAGCCCAGGGACCCTAATAGTATCAGCTAAGATAGCTGACCTTTTATCCACAAAACACAATACAATTCCCTGGGCTACTTTCCCACAGCAGTCCTCGCTTCTTCAAACTCCACTTCACCCTTACCTCAGGGCCTCCTTCCTTCTGTATGATATGCTGTCCACCACTCAGTCTCACCAACAGCATAACTTCCTTCCACAGCTCCTGACACCCACAGCCCACCTGACTAACTGGGAGGTTTTTGTCTGATTTCAGCCAGTCCCTGATTGGCTTCAGGTGTCCCAATCAGGCTAGCTGTTTCTACTCCTTTCTAGAAGGTTCTTAATTGGCCCCAGGTGTCTTGATTGGCCTGGAATAGCCTTTGTTTGGCTATCCAGGGAACAGGGACCTGCACATCCTGAGACTAATATACCTGCCTTCCAGCACTCTCCTATATCCTTCTGGTCTGACTCTGTCACAATATATATATATATGTATATATATACACATATATATGTGTGTGTGTGTGTATATATATATATATTATATGTGTGTGTGTGTATATATATATATATACATATACATATATACATACATACATATATATGTGTATATATATACACATATATATACATGTATATACATGCATATATATATATATATACACATATATGTACGTGTGTGTGTATATATCTATATATATATCTATTTACATCTCTATCTATCTATCTATATATATATGTATATATAGTCAATTTAAAATTTTTGTGATCATAAATTAATCATTGATCATTAATCAATCATTAATCAATTAATCAGTCAATGTTTGTAAACACCTTAAACATTGGAAGCATTCTAGTGTTAATGAACATATATGTATTTCAAAAGGGATCTGAGGATCAGTTTTATGTACTTCAGGGACATGCTGAAGAAAAGGGATCTCAAAAAGAGTGCACTTTTAACAATTTAGAATAAAAGACTTTACTTGTCCAATTCCTCATGTGAACTCAAATTAGCATTCGGTGTTCATCTTTAGCTTGGCTATATTGAAGCCTTTCATGTCTAAAACTTCATGATCAAGGGCAATTGCTAGCACTGGAATCTGGAGGGGGGAACAAAATGTTCACACGTGGCTTTATGACAGTGTGTTTTACTGCAGAGACCATGAAAGTACACTGCCCCTTTTGAATTTCTTTTAAACAAAAATGAAATCTCTCCTATTTAAAGATATAAATACTTACAGTATAAACTCTGTTTTGCAGAATTACATGCTTTAGCCACAATTATAAACAGCTTATTATGGGAGATCAGGAATAAAATAATTTGATAATTTCCTTGTTGGTCCTAGTACAGAAACCTAGACTGGATAACGCTCCTGCCTGAATGTCTTCATGCAAAGTTATCTTCTGATTAGCCTAGATTGTTTGCTAACCAAAAGTGATAGGGAGACTACATTGCATTAAAATTGTCTTTTGTTGGTTTCATGCTGTGTCTCAGGTTTTTGAGAGCCTTATACACTGAAATTTGGTATGAAGGTAGAGAAGTGTCCTCTTTATTGAACATATCCTATCTGGCTGAATGTCTACATAGCTGCTCATGCATAATGCTTCATAATGCCTGACGCCAGAGGTGCAAGTAAGACAGTCTGCCCCGGTACGGTGTACTGGGCAGACCGGCTTTCCCAGGCAGCAATTTAAAGGGTCTGGGGTGCTAGTGGCAGCCAGAGCCACTAGCACCCCAGACCCTTTAAATTGGGTCTGGGGTGCCACAGGCCCTTTAAATCATTCCTGGAGCCTTGGGGTAGCAGTGGTGAGGCTCAGGCAGTGATTTAAAGGGCCCGGGACTCTGGCCACCACTACTGCCCTGGACCCTTTAAATCGCTGCTGGAGCCCTGCAGCAGGAGCCCCAGTGGTCACAGAGGCAGCTGGAACTCTTGGGGCTCCATTAGCAATTCAAAGGGCCTGGGGCCCCCGGCTGCTGTTACTACAGCCCAAGCCCTGGGCCCTTAAATCCTGATTTAAATCCTGAACATCTTATATCATCAGAGTTTTAAAAACTTAAGTTGGATCTGAATATCATTTCACTCTTAGAATTAGGTGAGACTGAAAATGGAAACGAGAGATGGCAAAGTGGAAAAAACTAAATGAAAGTGTAGAGTGAAATAGAGTAGAGGGCAGGCAAAGAGAAAAACAAATCTGGAGACTGTCAAAAAAAAGAGTGAAGGGAATAAAGGAAAATCCTAATGAATAGAATATGTATGTCCTATAGATTAAGGAAATCCATTTGCAAACCTTGTGTGTGTGCACATATACCATTGAGCTGAAGCCCCCTTTATGTAGAAAAATGTGTGTTATGCATGTGCATATACATTTTCCCCCAAGAGTTATTTAATCATAAATAATATCTATAACACATTTTGGGCAAAAGTTTAATATTTCAGTTACAGAGAAAAAAGGTCAAAAGTTGAACCAGTCCTTCTATGCCCACTGTTTTATTCCACAACATGCAGGGTAAAAAGGGACAAAGTGTAAGCTAAGAATGAGTGTGTCTGAGACGACATAGGTTTTTAAGGCACAACCTCATCATCCTTCAAATAAGGTGCTTCGCTATGTATATCCATTTCAGGCCTCACTCCTATTAGGCAGGAATAACTTGGCTACTGTGTAGCAGCACTCAGTAATGCAGGATTGGATTCCTCTCCATGCTTTGTCTGCTCTTCGCTTCTTACCCTGTACTTACACACACACACCCCTTTGCACCTGCCCAGTTCAGGGTCAAGCCAAAAATAAACCCATAGAATATAGTTCTGCCTTTGAGAGCTCCTTCAGAAAGACAAGAGTGTGGAGACTTCATTAGAACACCAACATTATCCTCTCTCGACCAGGTTAAATGGGCAAAATCTCTTCTTACACAGTTGAGGCAGCTTTTCTTTAAGTGCATCCAGCCCAAAGCTTAGTGATAAACATCTTTGAACCATAGGTGTATTATATTGAGACTGATCTTTGTATATTCTTGACTTGGCATCATGGTCTCAGCTCTCACATTTGATACATATATATGATTTTTTGGCTGGCAATATTCATGCCCATCTGTTAGGATGGCATGATGCCAGCATTCACAAGTAGTTCAGATCTGTTCCGTTGGGTGTAGATGTCAAGCACTGATGAACTTAGATGAACAGTCTCTAAAACACTGGAAGTGCCATGTCTTCTATAGGAAAGCACTCCTTTTTGACAGTACTGAAGAAATGGCACTGCATGGATCTTTACACTTGGTTACACCTGTCAACATTTGTATGCCACAAAATAATATTTAAAGATGGGAGAAGGGAGACAGTATCAGAAGGAGCTGAGAATTCTAAGAAACCCTGTTGTATCACAGTTGGTTCCTGAGGAACCTGGGGAGACTATTACATATTTGTATGTACCAGGAAAATAATGCTTGCAGGCATTGCATTTGAAAACCATTCAGCACCTGACAATTACAGCTGAGTATAAACTGAACTACAAGGGAGTACCTCCAGTGGAATGGCTACTGCACTTGCCTCTGGAAGTGACGCACTCAACTAAAAGGCACAACTTCCATTTATCATAGTGTGATGCTCTTTTATTTAGGGCAACAATAATGACAAGTGTGATTAGGTGGATAATAAGCAAAGCCCAGAGGTCGCTGAGGCACAGCCTCAGCTATTGCAAACTACCACAGATCCATAGTTAATGGAATGGTGACAATTTACAACAGCTGAGGATCTAACTCTCTATGTCAAGCTAGGCCTAAAATCTGTGGCAAATCCCCTAGTTTCTATGGCACCACAGTGTGCCAGGCTGGATTCTGAGGCAGATTTAGATAAACCCAAAAGGAGAGTTTTTATTGCATTAAATATGAAACTGAATAACATGAGTACTGTATCCCCTTAGTTATTATTTTGATTATATACCATTTCTTTAATGGTGTCTCAGTGTTCAATATGCTACACATATCTATAATGACAACATATCACTATGTTGATTCATAAATTTTTAAGGCCAGAAAGAGACCATTGTGATCATCTATCTTGATTGCCTTTATAACATAATTGAGGGAAATTCTCTGGCCTAATTTCTGCTTCTAGCCCAATGGCTGTGGATGAACTAAAGCATATCTTTTAGAAAAAACTACCTCCAATCTTGACTTTAAAATTGTCAGTGATGGAGAGTCCATCACAAAGCTGGAAAATTGTTCAAATGGTTAATTACGCTCACCAATAAAAATGTGCATCTTGCTTCTACTTCCAGACGTTGGATGTAGTTTTTGTAAATGTTTGTCAGATAGCAGCTTTGGTATGGAGGAAGGGGACTATAGGGTTGTTATGAGAGGCAGTTTGAATTTTCAGTAAATGTTAGCTGAATGCTTCTTCTAAAATGATAAACTGTGAAATGAGTAAACAGTTTTAATTTCAAAATTGGTAACTCTTTTCTCCCACATAAAGCCAGATGAAGAATAGTGTCAAGAGAAGTGGGGTCATAATCCTATTCTCATATTGATCCACAGAGTGTCTTGGCATTGCAGGTGCAGCAAACTACACAGTGCCCATCCTCACACTATAGCCCAGCAGATATCACTAGTATTTCTCCTGTTCAGTGTGGTCCCTGAGTAAGACTGTGACTACCATCTACCCCTGAATATTCAGTCAAATCACATTTTTTCTTTTTTCATATGTTACTGCTCTCCTCTTTTTTCTGATAGGAATTTTATGAGTGATTTCAGTGGAGCCAGGATTTTACCCTAGAAGTTCACAATACCACACTACCCTCTGTGCTATAAATTTAAAGTGTCTTTTATATGTTTTGAGCCCATTTTTGCCACCCTGACTCATGTTAAGTTGTACATTACTCCATAAGTAGCCTCATTTATTTAAGTTGAATTATTTACAGAATAGAATGCTGTTCTCTGTGAGTCAGGGTGTCAGAAACTGGCCCCAAAGTACCAAAGGTGAGATGGATTCAGTAAATGTGTTCCTGGATACCACAGCCCTGAACTGTCCCCTGCAAATAGGAAATTACTTGACTACGGACTATGGATCACAAGGCAGCCATTTGAAGAGATATAATTATAAAGAATGAGTGGGCCACCGGATTGCCTCAATAGATAAGGCTCGGTTCTAGGATGGAGAACTGGCTCCTCACAAAAGCACTAACACTACATGTAAAAGATTAAGGGGACGGTATGGTGGGAGGACATAGGACTTGTTCCTATGGGGCAGCAATGTGTGCACACTGGAGTGTGATTTCTGAAGCTTACTCTTTCAAACAGCACTATGTTAAACTGAACTAAGGAACTTCTGGCATGCACCAGCAGGGGAACATGGGCCAGTAAGTGCACAACTCTTTAGTGCACTTTAGAAATCACACCCTCATAGTGTGCATTGCTGCACAGTATAGAAAAGGCCTTAGAGACTATACAGGGAGTTCCCTCATCTCGCTAAGATGGAGATGGGGCTTCTTAGACAAACTTTCCCCAGTCATAGAAAGCTCTCATTTGTGGCATTGGGGACAGTGTCACTTCTTCTTTTAATTATGGTTAAAGAAGTTTGACCATCTGTAATGAAAATTACACTTGTCTCTTTCTGGTATATGTTAAATTCCCATTTAACACTTTATAGAGGCTAGTCTACTGTTAAACAGTGTATTTCACCTATCACTGTTAAACAGTGTATTTCACATTTGTTAATACAGAACCTGTCCTGAATTTCGCCTTCCACTAAGATTAATTAGTCTTCAGCAAATAAAGAAGATGGCATCGTTTCTGCATATAATATATGTGTAATTGTAGTGGACTAGGCAATAGCCAAGGGATATTAACTACGTTAAAAAAGAAAGCATTATACCCTCCAGGCAGCAAGAGCCACTGATTCCCACAGAAATTCCTTCGTTCAAGTGTTCAGTAGATTTCTGTCTTCCTGGCTATTTTGTTATCTCAGTTGTAAGACTCTTGGTTCTTTGGGGGTTCTGAACAGATATTGTAACAGACACTATGGTAAACAGCTCTCGTATTGTATTTTGAACATTTTCCTGAGCAAAGTGCGATGTAATGCCAAGTATTTCCATCCCCTGCAGCTTCTTACAAAGGGAACGAGTCCACAGCTTGCTAATGGAGATGGAGAAACTATTCCTAGTAAGCTTTCAAAATAATCCATTTTAAAAGACTGTTTCAGCATAATAAATGGTTGGTGACTTGAAATCCCAGTGGGTTTGGGGAAAACAAACACTGTACTATATATGTGGATTCTTTACAATTTGAGTCTTGCATTGAAGTACTCTAGATGTGTCCTTGTACTGTTGACAACACTATTTTCAGGTACAGAAGAACTAATTTCTTGTTACAAATAGGAAACTAGAACTAACAGTGGTATAATATTACTTTACATATGATATATTTTATTTTTCTGTTGCAACAGTATCTAATTGACCCATTCATAAATAAATAAAGATGCATAGCATGTGTATCAAAAAGCCATAACATAAGGAAACATTTTTTTAATTTTAAGCGTACTCTGTGTCTTGAAATTGTGATTGAAATTTTTGGCTCTGTATGCAGCTCCAATTCCATTCACCTTTTGTTAGGTTAATTCAGCTTCAAAAACAAGCCTCTTCTGTCTTAGTACCAAATACCTCCAAATGTACAGCAAGGGAAACTGGCATTTCAAATTAAGAGAAACACTGAACCAAAACAAGTACACAATAAAAGAAAGAGCAAGGTAATACATGTAAATGATGTACTCAGTGGTAGCTTGCATTGAAGGGATTTAGCTCTCAGCTAATTCAACTGATAGGGAAACAGGCATATTTGGGAAGAGGTTTGGCCAGGTTCCTTTAGCTCATAAAAGATCTAGTGGCTACCTCATTAGTAGGGCTTTAGATTTTTTAAAAAAGTTTTTTGCTGTAGTCATTAGTCTCATGAAAAGAAAAATATTTCACCTGCCTATCTGTGGAGATATTTTGTCTCCATTGAAATTCCTCTTTCTTTAACAATCATCTAGCTGTTGACGCCATCTGACTATCTTTAATTTAACACAATATGTAGACCTGAATAAAGAGGAAATCTGTTTCCCGTTGTAGGGGCATTATAATGCCTGTACCTGTGCCTTGTATCTAATCCGGTGCCTGCAGAAGTCCAGCGGCACACATTTGAGGTAGTGTAACAAAATCTGACCAACAGTTATGAATTCCTTAGACTGCTAACTGTACACAAGTTTCTTCTGCATAGCAACTGCTTATGTTATCTACTGGAGAGGGATTAAGATGTTTTATATTCTGTCTGTGCCTTGGAGAGGATGTGTTTTACCTAATCTTGTTTAGCCACCATGCAGACAGCTTTGAGGATTTTTTTATCCCAGTATCCTTTAAAACCTGTGGCTCTTTGGAAGGGGGAGCTATTTCCATTTCTTTCGTTTGTGTTTCAAAAGTGCAGAGCTTGGCCTTTATCTGAGGAGGAATGAAAAAATACCAAGCCTGGGCGTTCCTGCCTACAGGCTTGGTACTTGTTACATGTGTTGGGCAATTAAATGTAGGTGGGAAGGATTGAGAAACTCTCAGAAATCCTGCTTTATTTTTTATATGAAAGAAAAATAATGCATTTTCAAGTTGTTTGATGCTAATTGGATAAAATATAAGTCTTCAGATCTGGTGTCCTCCAAAGTACAGCAAAGGTTCATTGGTTTGCCTTCAAACAGCCACACTTGGCTACTTTCTGAAAGTAATGTCTCAGTGTACTAGGACTGACTGTTTTTCCTTTTAGTGGAGAGGATGTGAAGGAGGAGGAAGGAGAGAGAAAGAGAAAGAGAGAAAAAGTGATCACCTGAGGTGGTGTGATTCGATTTCAGCTTTCAAAATTATATACAAAATCCCGGGCCCTTTTGGTGATACTCAAACAAACCTTAGCTACTTCCACTGGAAAATAGTTGCACATGAGGAACCAAGGGACTTTCAGGACCACATCCTTGATATCTCTGTGGAGAAATGGACAACGTCAGAGAGAGCAGGGCAAGTATTGTAAAGGGGTGCAGTAGCACAAGAGAAACCAAGGTAACTGTTAAAGCAAAGAGGGAACTTTCTAAACCTCTCTACCTTTTTTCTCTCATTCTTCATGTTTTTTACTAATACTGCAGCGTTTTTTGTGTGTTCACACAGGATCTTGGCCTTTTAAGGCCTAAATTAAACAATTAACACTTTTATATTTTATTGATTTTTCATAAAGAAACAGACAATGACCTGTACAAAATGACTGATAGCTTGTGTATGTTTCCAAATACTGCATTCTTCATGGGATCTCCCGTAGAATAATACAGTTATGCAATTTTACATTTTGTCCAAATTGGAACACCAGACAATACAAAACCAGACAATATTGGATGGACATAACATGTTAGCGTAGCGGGTAACAGTAATAAAACAGAAGATATAAATGAATAGAAAAAAGAGTGAATACAGGGGAGGGAAAATGAGGAGTGCTTTAGGTGGAATAGAGGTTTGACATTGTTTGAGACACATCCTTAATAGTTACTTAGGGCCTGATTCTGCAGCCCTTCCATTAAAGCCCTTCCATTCACATACCTCCCATTAAAGTTGTATCCTTAGTTTGATTAGGTCTAGGAGAAGTGCATCTGCACGTTTGCACTTGCTTTCACATGTTTAAAATGAAAAATACAGAAAACTATATTGTAGTTCTAACCTCCTTGTTCATTCTTTGAGAGGGTGAGGTGGGATTCCCGACCTTCCAAGATTGTTCTGGAGTCTCCAGGGTTTATGTCATGTGACAAAACTTCCAGAAATACATCCAACCAAAACTGACAATGTTTGGGTGAGAGAATGGGGTGTGGGGTTACAGAAATTATCTCTAATTTAAATATGGCAGGGAGGTCTAGTACTACACACAATAATAGGCCAAGCATAATTATGTGAGGTGATGTCATGATTTACAGCAAAACTCTGTAGGTATGGTTTTCTTTGTAGCTCTCTAACTACCTTATCTGATCCTCAGTGCTATGTGTTGTTTTTTTCTTTCGTTGTGATGCTATGGTTTCCTATGGTTCACATTCAAAGAGGCTGAGACATCTCATGGGGGAAACATATACTGGGCCCACTAAAACTGAAGGAATCCATATCTCCGTACCAAAATATAAGGATACTTTGACACCTGGACTGAATCCTAACCTACAGGCTGCAAAAAGGAGTCAAAGAGAATGAACTCATTCAGTGCACCATACACTGAATTTGTAGCTTCTCATAGATTTTCTTTTCACCTCCTTAGACATTTGAGAAGTCCCACTGCTACTTATATTCAAGTAAGATTTATTTAATCTGCCAGAGTACATATAGTTCAAATAACCTGGACCTAGCCATCACAGACATACTTTTGATTTAACCACTAGCTTGTTCCAAGAAAATTCTCTTACCCTCTCTCGAATTTGTAAATATTGCAAAATACAAACTTTTTATAAACAGATTAATCTACAGACTGGCAAGTCACCTAACAGAAGAAGGGGAAACCCCACACAGGAGTGAGATTGACACTATACCATGCCATAGTAGTGGGAAGACTGCAGCAGGAGCCACTGAGTGTGTACCGCAGTCAGTGCTGTGATAGGACTGAAAAACCTCTATTGAGAAGGACTACTGGAGTGAGCAGAGGGGAAGAAAAGCATATCTCCAGCTGTCAGAGAAGGACAGAAGGGAAGTGGAGAGAAGAGGACAACAGTTAAGGAGGGAAGAGGAGGAAAAGAAATAGGACGAAGCAGCAGATGATGCTGGAAGAGCGCCAGGAGCAGGCCGGATGACAGGCTGCTGTGACTGCCCTAGTGCTGAAGTAGAGGCAGCAATAAATCCAGAAACAGTACCTGAGTAATAAATAACCACTATAGGCCACTGGCCAGTGGGGATCAAGTTTCTGGAAGCACAGGGGATAAAGCTTCTTTCTCCCCCTGTCCCTCTGGATGTCAGAGGTGCTGGGATGCTCTTTACTCTCCTCAGTGGCCAAAGGAAAACCTATATTCACGGGTTTGGAGATATCCATCGCCATCTTCCCCAACTCATGGGTAGGGCAGCACCATAGCAGACATTTCCCTTGTCTGCTCCATGTAGTCAGGGAGGAGGATTGGCCAGCTAGAGCTAAGCCTTCTCTGATAACTTCAGCAGGTGCCCCAAAAGGTAAAATAACATCGGTGTGCATAATAATGCTCAAATGATTCATTCTGTGCTGAACGTGTATTACTGTCCTCACTTGGTCTTATTCAGAATTTTCAACATCAGAAGAGAAGTTGCAGTCTTGAAATCCCCCATCTGAACCAAAAGCTCCTACATAGTTGGGGTTGCTTCAGAGAAAACCATTTCACCAGAACATGGTTACTGTGGGAAGTGAACTCTGGTAGTTTCTTTTACATGTGGAAAAAATATAAATTTGTAGCTTTTCTTGAACACTCTAAAGAAAATGCTGAAATGCTGATTTGTTGATCCATTCAAATCTATGACACTATATGGGTATTATTATAATGTATATATTTACCAATGTACTGCATGTGCTATACACCTCGATATGCATAGTCATAAAGGAACTAAAAAAAGAATATCCACTTTTCTTTTCCTATACCTCTGTGTCCTGCTCTGAAATCCACTTTTACCATACACAGTTCCTCCTCAGAGAAATCGATTGGAATGACTTTGAGCTATAAAGCTTTTTACCTGTCATGCTGCTCACTAGTCAGAAGTAGATTGTGTGAGCAAGAAGAGAGAATCACGGCTGCATAGTTCTTCCTTTCCCAGCATTATCTCTCCTGAGGCTTTCTTCCCCCTAACTGTAGAAAGTCCCCTACCCCCACCCCAAACACATAGCTAGGATTGGTATAAACACAGCCTACTAACTACAGCAGACAACCTTTGGGCCAAAAGAATCAAGCTTATGCCTGCTGACTTTGTGGATATGGTATACAATGTTTTCTAGACACTTAAATGAAGATAAGTTACATGTGAGGAAAAACAGTCTGGGCATACCTTCCAGGAAGTCCCAAATGTTGCCTGAGCAGAATTATTGTAGTGTAGACTTGTGAAAAAGGATTAGCTCAATGAAATGCATTCCTCCCAGAGTTGTGGCTGGTTTGTAAAATGTGAATCATCTCCCAGTGAGGCTGAAGTTAAAATCAAACACTTCCTCATTATTAATGAGAACACAAAGACCCGAAACAGCAAATTGGTGATGGGGCTTCCCAATTCATAAGAGTAGAAAATCTTTATACTCGCACCATCCTAAAAGTGAGAACAAAAATCTTCACACAAGGTCAGATCAGTGTACCCCAGAAGACTCTCTTTATGGTGATAAGTAGTAACAGAAATAGTGGTGCAGGAATTAACAACACACCAACTAGTTACAAGGATATTATCATAAATGGAAAAAGCTGTAAAAGAACCAGTGAGGTAGCTGTGTTAGTCTGGAATTGCAGAAGTGACAAAGAGTGCTGTGGCATCTTAAAGACTAACTAACGTATTAGAGCATAAGCTTTCATGGGCTAATACCCACTTCATCGGATGCATGCAGTCATCCCACGAAAGCTTATGTATAATAAGTAGCTAAGCATACTACTCAGGTTAAAAAAATCAGCTGACTATGCTCTGGGAATGAAGGATCAACAGCATTATGATAGTTTGAGGTAGTTCATATTGATGATGAAATTATATAGGGCTGCATTGAAAAAAATCCCTCTGTGTACTCAGAAAATATGACTTTCATATAATATCTTTGATTAGCAGAAAGACTAATATTTTCATATACCTATACAGTAATACATAGTTTCCCAATGATTACAACTTTAATTCAGAAGACAGCATTAGCTGATGTCATACACCACAGGGGGTCAGGCTGAACAGTTTGTGTGTGGTAGTGTGGCAGAGAAGGAAATTAGCAGGCAACTTCTTGTCTGAATTAAGGGCTTAGCATTCACTTCAGTTCTATTTTTAAAATCTAGCAAAAGGTTATTTTGGACTTTTATCTAAATTATAGCAAAACCAAATTCTCATGATTCATAAATCCAAGTTTAGACAATCTGAGATTCAGCAGGAGATAGTTATGTTTTGGTCCTGTGATCAGGTCTCTGTGGTTGATTCTCTGCACCTCTCTGGGCCCCAATGTCTTAAACGAGGCTCCATCTGGTCACAGAGATCCATTCACAAAGAGTCAGTTCCAGGATCAGGCCCTAAGCAGCAGATTAGCAGGAAGATTCCTAAATTTTATATTATATGGATTTTACTATTTTAATAGCGCTAGATTTTTAATTTAAGATTATATTGCTAGGGATGGGAAAACCTGTCATTATTTTGGGATTGATATTATTTTCAAACTTTTCAAAATTATCAAAATGCTTATAAACGTATTTGATCTGGTACCAGTGCATGGAATGAAAGCCAGACACCAAACACAAATTATTTCCCAGATCATTTCTAATTTTGCTTGCTCCTGTTAATCTTGGCCCTGATCCTTTTATTTCTTGTGCAGCCTAAACTCCCTCTGACTTTAACATTTTATTTAGTGGGCTAAATTATCCTTGGCTTAGGAGGGTTCAAATCCCAGTGGAATCAAGCAGTTTATTTGCTTGAATTGAGCATTATTCACATAAGTAAGGGTTTGTTGTACTAAATCCTGCTTTCGTTACCCATCCCAAAATCCTTCAGGGTCAAATTCGACGCTGTGTGTCATTCTTAATAGTTTAATAATTTCAGTAAGAGTTGCGCCAGTTTATGATAGAACCGAATTCAGTCTGTTGATTCAGGGGCCTAATCCTGTGAAGAATTAAGCACCATTAACTTCCCTGAAACATATACTTCTGCACTGAACTCTTCTAAAAGTCAAACTCTCCAGAAAGCTGCTTAACCCCTAGAACAACTCTCTCCCCTTTGCTTCACAGATCTGATGCAGGACACAGCAGGCAAAGGGCAACAAAAATGATTAGGGATATGGAACAGCTTCCATATGAGGAGAGATTAATTAGACTGGGACTTTTCAGCTTGGAAAAGAGACGGCTAAGGAGAGATATGATTGAGGTCTGTAAAATCATGACTGGTGTAGAGAAAGTAGATAAGGAAGTGTTGTTTACTACTTCTCATAACACAAGAACCAGGGGTCATCAAATGAAATTAATAGGCAGCAGGTTTAAAACAAATAAAAGGAAGTATTTCTCCACACAACGCACAGTCGACCCGTGAAACTCCTTACCAGAGATGTTGTGAAGGCTAAGACCATAACAGGGTTCAAAAAAGAACAAGATAAATGTAGGGAGGCTAGGTCCATCAATGGCTATTAGCCAGGATGGGCAGGAGGGGCGTCCCTAGCCTCTATTTGCCAGAAACTGGGATAAAGTGACAGGGGATGGATCACTTGATAATTACCTGTTCTGTTCATTCCCTCTTGGGCACCTGCCATTGTCCACTGTCAGAGGACAGCATACTGGGCTAGATGGACCTTTGGTCTGACCCAGTAGGGACCTTCTTATATTCTTAGACAACTATAACTATTGGCGTTATTTTTTTCCCACCAAGATACAGTCTTCTGAGTAAATAACAACAACATACCTTCAATCTACCAAAAGTGCATTCAGCTGGCATTCTGCTGAACTGGTAGTTGAGTCTCTCCTTGGTGCTATTGAGTTAGCCGATATACAACTTCGTGAGCCAGGGGAGCAAGGAGTGGGCTCAGTCTCCCAGGATTACTACTGGCATTTCAACATTACCAATGCTAATCCACTAGTCAGGAAAGAAAGTCCTTGATTGTAGCTTTCTGAACAGTCCTGTGTTCTTAAAGATGTGAGTGTCATGAATATTCTCTGACTGGCCAGCACTGACCAGACCTAGAAAAGCAACCCTTGTCTGTGTATTCTGATTCTCTGAATATTTTACAATTTCTAAGATAAGGTGCAGAATATTCTTAAAAACAATTAAAATCATAAACAGAAACATTTTATAAACACTGAAGCCCAATAAAAGACTTAAAATATTTTGGAACAGGAAGTTTCAAGCCACGTTAGGAAAATCTACAGTATAGAATGGAAGATTCTGTGTCATGTGCCCCTGGTTAAAGTTTGGAATATTTTGCAAAAAAGGATCACTACAAAGAAGTTTCTGAACAGTAAAAGGATTTTCCACAGTTTTTCCAGAACTGGAATGGTATTATTTGCATTTCCTCAGTTTTATCTGATCAGGTCAATTTGCACTATTTTTATCAACCTACAGTAATCAAACAACTCCAACTTATACATATATGTCAGGTTAGCATTATGTGGAAATGGTGGCTTCAGTGTTTGAGGCTCTCTTAGGCTTGTCTTATGAATCATTCTGATGTACTTTGACTTGTATGCTTTACAAAATAAATGTGAGGTGAGTATTAACAAGGCTGTTTCCAACCTTTGTTATAGAGGTCGGAGCTGGTTGAAGCTGTATTTTTGCTTTGAAAAAGGAACGTTGTAGTGCTACTTGTGAAACTTTGTAATATAAGATGAAATTCGCACAAAAAATTCTAATCTTGAAGTACTCAGTTTTAATGCAGTGATTACACAGGCAAAACGCCTATTGAATGCAAGTAAAAATCAAGTCAATAGGACTTCTCACAAGCATAAGGTAACTCGTGCTTAAATCTTTGCAGGTTTGGGGTGTTCAAGATTTAGCACTTTTAAAGGCAGGTAGGTGATTGATCTGTAGATCAAATTCATAGCCTTGCTGTGTTGTGTCATTTAAATTGTCACATGATGATTGTCAAACCCACTATATAATGCTGTAGTTCAATGTCACTATGTTGATCTGCTATGTAAGATATAATGCAATTCAGACATCTCCAAGCTTATTTTCAGTGGTCTTGTAAGCTGTTTTCCAGACACAAGGCTTCCACAATTAAATATGGACAAGTTAGAACAAATAGTCATGTGTCTAGTATTTCTAAGGCTTGAAAAAGTGTAGTGTGTTTGCATAATGCACTCCAGAGAGATTCTTTGTTGGAAGGGTGCTTCAAGCTCACCATGATGTTAAGAACCAAGTAAATTAATCAGGTGGGCACCAGTGATTGTGGGGATGGCCCCTAGAGCAGTTTCTTTCTTTCTTTTTTCCTGTTGGGAATCTTCTTCAAAATTGGCCTTAAAATGTCAAGGTTCCAAGTATTTTTTTCACCAGAAAAAATATTAGTAAAATTTCAGGCTGAGAAATCAATTTTGTGATAACCAGTTCTGATTAGCTCTAGTCAAACAATCAAATAACTTAGTCAATGAATTTCACAACATATTTTAAAAATGTATTAGAGTATTAAAAAAAATAATGTACCCAGCTCTGATAAGCAGAAAACTATAAGTATAAAAATATATATACAAATATTTTAAAATTACCCAAACTTACTCCTAAACCATGAACTGAACTAAAGCTGAACTGACCAATTTCTTATCTCACTGATATAAATCCAGAAAACCTCTATGGATTTTTTTCTGAAGTCTGAAAAATACTATATAGTTAATTTTTTAAAATTCAATACTAGAAGTGTAACAACTAAATTAAGTCATATAGAAACTGATTTTCCATCTTTCTAGAGTAGGCACAACTGAAAAAGTAGTGTAAATTTCATTAAAATTCTTAATCTTGCAAGATTTCTGGCAAAATTTCCAGATTAAAGAAGTCTGGCGGACAAGCACCTGAACTTTTAAACCTTTTGAGATTCACTTATCAATTTCCCAATTGAAAATACTTTTTTTTTGCACAAGGTTGTATAAAGTGTAATATTTAAAGTAAGGTACAATAGCTTTTTTTTAAACTTAAACACGAAATGGGCCCTCATAATTTGCCTCGGTCATGGAAAGTTTATAAAATCAGAGCAGTAAACAATGACTGAAAAGATTCCTAAACAGTGATGGGCAAACCTCAAAAAGATTCCAAGATGTGGATGCTTATCTGAAATGTATCTGAACATAGGTGCCAACTTCTTCAGAGGTGCTCTAACCCCACTCCGCCCCGAGGCCCTGTCCCCACTCCACTTCATCCTGAGGCCCCTGCCTACTCTCTGCTCTCTGTCTCTTCCCAAGGCCTTCCCCAAGCAGTCAAACAGCTGATCAGCAGCACCACTAAACAGCTGTGACTGATGGGTGCTGAGCTATTTTTTTTGGCATGGGTCCGTTCCACCCTGGATTACCCACAGAGTTAATGCCTATGCATCTGAAACACTTTTGCCTGGTAATCTAAAGAAGCCAGGTTTGCTTGTGAGATTTCTAATCCTTTTGATAAGGTAGGACACATTTTGAGTGAAATCACTCCTATGCAGACTGCCAGTATAAAGTTCTGTGCCCCGATTCAACAAGATACTTTAGCATGTGCATAATTTTAAGGACAGGAGTAATTCAGTGATTTCAATGGAACAGTTTACATGCTTAAAGTTAGTCATGTGCTTAAATACCATGCTGAAGTGGAGACTGGGCCCCACATAAATCCTACTTTGAACAAGGGTAAATTTCCCACTCTGAGAATAGCAGTTGTCAAGATATATTGTAATGAACCGAACCTGAAATATAAAACTGAATAATGCAGGGGTCCTGTGGAAAAAATAGAATGTGATCATGTAATTAAAGACTGTGGGTATGTGTACACAGCAGTTAGGAGGGTGCTTCCTACTAGCATGGGTAGACATACATGCTAGCTTTGACCCCAGGTATGTGCTAGGCCGGCTAGCTCAATGCCCATGCCACCACAGCCACACTGCAGAGCTAGCAGCTGTCTCTCTACCCACACTGGGAAGCACCTCACAGCTGCTGGGTAGACATACCCTGTATCGTACTACACACCCGCATGGCGGCTGAATTAAAATTGCATAGACTACCTTAGTTCTAACATTTCCTAACTTTATAGTGCTTGACTTTGCATCTTTAATGTTCTTTTAACATAGTTTTTTTGTGTGTGTGATATGTAGTATAAATAAAAACAGGAGACTCCTCTGTTGGGCACAGTGCTGCAGTCACATACTTCGCTCTGCTGCCAGTTATACTATGATATCAGAACAAGTTGTGAGCAAATTGCTGCCTTTAGTCATTTTGAGACCATCTATTATCTTATATAGATCACCTGTTAAACAACATTTAATTAGGAGAGTTTAGGCACAATTTTTTGTTTGGGCTATAAAATATAACATTTTCTGTTTATTCCATCGAATACCTTACATCCTTATGATCCTTCATTGTACTTTGACATCTGAAATCATGTACAGTTAACAATCTTGTATAACAAAAACACATGCATAAGCATGCTGCATTAAATGCTACAGTGTACATTTTTCGTTAGTTTTAGAATAAGTTTATGCTACCGTGACCAATTTCCTAATGTATTGTACATTCATCCTATTGTGTCAAAGGCATGTCTCGGACTCCGTAGTTTAGACTGCCCAAGAAATATATAGCAGTGGGAAAAAATCTAAAAGCAGCATGAGATTTGACATGGACTGGGATTATCTTTTGTAGAAATAAAACAAGTACAAATAAATATGATACTGTTTCCCTCTTCCTTTTCATATTAGCCAAACCCAGTTCATAATAAACATTGCCTTTATAACATGCACTATGCAAATTCCCATGCTCCCCAGAACTATCTATTAGAAAGGATGCCATGCCTTGCCTTTCTTTCCATATAGTGATTATCAGGCTTTATGTCCTGTGACATTTGCCTTTCATTCTTTCTAGGTTCTCTGCATTAGAGAATTTTCTAACAGGATTTTCAGCTGCTAACAGGGAATCCTTACGTATTTTGTGTGATTAAGAAATGAACTACAAAACGGTCTCTCACAAAGCTTGGGAAAGAAAAAAAGACTAATTGAAGAAGGAAAAAAAATATTGCTTTTGATTTTGAGAACAGAAAATTCCATTTATGTGAAGAACATGTATTATTTTGCACTGTTGGTTATTTTACCCAGTCATTTAAATCCAGAAGGTACTGGACACAGAGCAACAAGTAACATGAGAAAATATCCACATGCTCTTTCTAAAAGGGGTTATTTCCTCCTCCAGTTTAGAACTTGGTGCCCAGAACACAAGGGTACCAGGAATATTTTTCTTAAAAATCTCCCATTTAGTGAAAGAATTGTCAAAAAATAATAGAGAAATCAGAGGTAAATCCCAGTTTTCTGATGGTCATGTTGAGTAGAGTGGAGCCTGAAACATTTATAAAATTTGGGATTTGAAAACATAGATTTAACTTTCTTACATAATTTTAGATAAAGGAACAGATACAAATTTCAGATAATCCAGAAATGTGACTGTCTGAGGTCTCTAATGCAATATAAACCTGATTTAAAAATAGAAATATTACAGTACAATATAGAGATCTACAATATACATCTAGAGAGGATGTGTCTATGGGCTCAATAGAAATAAAAATGACTTTTTTGGGGTCTTCCGATCTGAGATCTCAGGGTTTCAGATCCACTGTCTTTCTGCCGAGAAGCCTACTTTATTTAGGCAAAACAAGAGATTTATTCTGATTTTAGTCACACTGACATAAATCTAGATTAACTCCAATGGTGTGATGCTGAATTAACACTAGTGTAACAAAGCAGAATTTTTCATGTATGGCAAGCACAGATATGATAATATTCTCCTCACACAAAGTTACTTTTTCTGAAAATCATCTGTTGAAAGGATCACAATCTAATATTGGAGACTCACCACGACACCACGTGGTAGTTGTCCAAATCTGCGAGTCTTCAACAAACCTAGAAGAATGTACTCCTGGCCTTCTGCACAGGGGTAACTTCACTGTTTGTGAATTATTATTTTCAAGAATATGAATGGCAAGAGAATACTACATAAATATCTCTGGAAATGAGCTATTCATGGACTAACATGCTATATCACTGCTAAATACTTGTGAGAGTGTAGGCACCTAAACAAGTGACACTTAATAGTACTCATCAGGTCATTAAATGTTAGCAATTAAATCAAAATAGGAACTTCACTCTTCCAAAGTCAGTCCCATTACATTTTCATATTAATAGAACTAATTAAACAATTCAGCTCATATTCAGGATATAGAATTAATTTCATCCAACCAGAAGATTTACTTTATAGAGGATTTTAATGCAGAATGTCTTGATAATTCCTCTTTCAGACTTCTTCTGATTGGACGAAATATCTTGGAATTAAAGTTTCTTTAGATCTCAAAATCCTCCTGGGATGATATATTTACACCTGTAACTCTTCTGCCAGGTGGAGTCAGCAGCAACAACGTGTGTGCTCAATGTCTAGGGGTTTCTTTTAACAACACAAAGTAGAAACGGCTCAGGCTCTAACCCAGTAATCTGGGAAAACTAACCAGCACCCAATACTTCCCCTCTTGCAAGCACTGAGTCTATATAAAACAAAATAAAATTTTTATTAAAAGGAAAATGGGGACCCAGCATTAATTTGGGGAAACCCCACAATCATCATTCAAAGGCATATGATTATAAGCAAACACCCACCCCACAGTTCATTGAGCAGTGTCCTTTAGCCTCAGTTTCTCACCTTGCAGTGTGAAAATCCAACAAATGAATGTCCCTTAATGTACCATGTCCCTCCCATACCACTGCACAACACTCACAGTTGGTAGTCCTTGGCTAACAAAAACATAAGAACACAAAAACAGCTCTACTGTGTCAGATCAAAGGTCCATCAGCCCAGTGTTCTGTCTTCCAACATTGGCCAATGCCAGGTGCCCAGAGGAAGTGAACAAAACAGGTAGTCAAGTGATCTATCCCTCTGTCACTTTATCTCAGCTTCTGGCAAACAGAGGCTAAGGACACTCTTCCTACCCATCCTGGCTAATAGCTATTGATGGACCTATCCTCCGTGAATTTATCTAGTTCTTTTTTGAACCCTGTTATGGTCTTAGCCTTCACAACATCCTCTGGCAAGGAATTCCACAGGTTGAGTGTGCACTGTGTGAAGAAATACATCCTTTTATTTTCTTTAAACCTTCTGCCTATTAATTTCATTTGGTGACCGCCAGTTCTTGTGTTATGAGAAGTAGTAAACAACACTTCCTTATCTACTTCTACATCAGTCATGATTTTATAGACCTCAATCATATCTCCCCTTAGCCATCTCTTTTCCAAGCTGAAAAGTCCCAGTTTTATTAATCTCTCCTCATATGGAAGCCGTTCCATACCCCAGTTATTTTTGTTGCCCTTTTCTGAACCTTTTCCAATTCTAATACATAATTTTTGATATTGGGAAACCACATCTGCACACAGTATTCAAGATGTGAGTGTACCATGGATTTATATAAAGGCAACATGATATTTTCTGTCCTATTATCTATCCCTTTCTTAATTATTCCCAGCATCCTGCTCACTTTTTTGACTGCTGCTGCACTTTGAGTGGATGTTTTCAGATAACTATCCACAATGACTTCAAGATCTCTTTTTGAGTGGTAACAGCTAATTTAGACCCACATCGTTTTATATGTATAGTTGGGATTATGTTTTCCAATGTGCATTACTTTGCATTTATCAACAGTAAATTTCATCTGCCATTTTGTTGCCCAGTCACCCAGTTTTGAGAGATCCTCTTGTAGCTCCTCACAGTCTGCCTGGGTCTTAACTATCTTTAGTAATTTTGTATCATCTGCAAATTTTGCCACCTCACGGAGACCCAGAGTTGAGAGGTGCATTCACTGGAGGTTCATCTCCAACCCGGGGAAGGAGGGAGAAGGCATCGAGGAATGCCTCAGCTACTGTAAAGTTAAATAGATTTTTCGTTTATCATTTTACAGCACAAGATTACCTGCAGTTAGACTGATTCAGACATTTCTTCCAAACATCCTGATTCCCTTTGCGTATTAATATGCTCATCAGAATCATTGAAGCTTAATTTGGTTGATTGCTGCAGTAGCAGCACTTGGCTTTAAGTCTCTTTGGTTTCACACTTAGTATTCAACAGGCTGTCTTGTTGCCCTAGCAGCATGACTCACAGAGAATACAAGACAAATGCGAAGGTGCTGCCAGTCTCAGGAAACTGATAGAAATGGAAGTGAAGTATTTTGAGGTTTCTTTTTCTAACCACAGGGTGTTGATGGAAAGAAACGAAGCAAGACAATCATGCTGCTTTTACATTTTGCTTAAGTGCCAAGAGGCAGTTCTTTCTCAGTCACCACAATCGTTCCTGTTTAACATGGAAGCCTTAAGCCAGACATAATTAGACTGTTTCGTGACAAATCATTTGTGCAAAGTCCTGACAGGTTGGAGACTGAAATGGTTGTGCTGCATTCTTTAGGGTCTGAAACAGACAGGATTACAGTAAAATGAAAGCACGTACTGTGAAAGCTATAACTTAAAGAAATATATGTCTACTATGAGTACAAAGTCCATGTCATGTTTGATCAAAACAATTAGACAGCATATTGTTTCTTGCCTTGCTGATTTTATACTATAGTATATTAGTAATATGTAAGGTGTAGTTTCAGTAACTAGATCCTGCACCAATTTAGAAGCTGCACAATGTAACAAACATGGAAAAGAGAAAAAACAAAAAAAGAGAAAAAAATAATGAACAAAATAATATGCACACATTTTATATTAGTGTTTAGAAGTGTCATTGTATACGTGCTACATTTTTAGTTCATTTAACAACTGTAATTTCTTGTCAATGGGATGATCCATTGAGAGTGGTAAATAACAGCAAACAATTTAACTTCATGTACCATAGCTGTTGTTTGTGACTTTATCATATCTGACCTGTTTTTAACTTTTGCTCTTGAAATACATCAAGACCAAAGTTATTTGTGCAGCTGATACAAGATTTAAGCTAAATGCATAACTCATAAATCATTATTTCCCTTGCTTAGAGTTAAAGCCAGATGTACTAAATCACATTAATTCCTGATAAAGTTAATTTATCTTCAACCTAACAAATAATATAAACCCATAAAATTGCAACTATATAATGTTCTTACATCACTGGAGATAATTTGCTACAGCTATGTCATTCACATACCTCCTTCCAAATCCACTACCTCCAGGAATAACATCACAAAATGCTTGCTTAGCACACTCATGATGAAAACGTATTGTTACCCATGATTATTGATGTTTGCCAAATGATCTAATCATTAAACAGTAAAAATATAGGGGAAATTTGCTAATTTTCACTTTTAACCTGAAAGATCTGGGTGGGGTAGGGACTGTGTTTTGGTCTGATTTAAGCAGCTCCTAGCACAACAGGATCCTCAGTCCATTATTGGTCTCCTAAGCACTATGATAATACAAAAAATTGATAACAATAAATATAGCTGATTATTTTCATTCAAATCGACAGCCTCAGCAAGGATTTAACAGCAGAATGCTATAGTGAAGACTTGTCTTGACACTTTTATAAAATATATTATAATAGTACATTCTGAAGTTTTCTAAGTAAAATTAAACTAAACTTGTCAAAAGAAATATGCCAAGATTGTTTTGTGATGCAGTATACTTGATTATTTAATATTGGGTTGTTGGGGTTTTTTGCATGTTAATTAACAAAATGCAGTGACCTGTGATGAATCTTCTGGGAAGCAGAAGCATTGTATATAATATAAGCTCTCTTCCCCTGAGCTTATATTTGGGCACTTAACAAGAAATCTCCATAACATAAGTGCTAGAAAAACATACCCCAGAATAGCAGCTGGTTTTTCAGCTTTTCTAAGGATGAGCAAAGTTCCCATTAGAGGTTATCAAATTTTACAGTAAATTTCTGTACTGTCCAACGAGGACAGAGGAGAGCACACCACTTGTAGTGAAGTAATAATAATAAATAATAATCATCATAATAGATCAATGTTTAGAATTTGGCATAATATTTGAACCTCTATAATATACGCACATCTGTTATGCCTACAAAAGCATGAACAAAACAGTATTTGCACATGCAAACTTGGTATGTACCTGCGCAAACGCAATTTGTATGTACAAATAGTTTGTGCATAAAAAAGATTTTTTGCACACGTTTTCTTGCAGATGTAAAACTGCACTCAGAAATTCCCAACTTCCATCAATATTCATGTCCTCTGTTCTGTGCATTGTAGTTAGCAAGTATGGAACTGGAGAAGGGTGATGTGATTAGCTGGCATGTGTCAATAGATTATGTCTCTGTTTCTTGATGGCTATCCATAGTGCACAATGGTTATTACTTCAAACATCAGTTTAAGTAACTTCTCAGGATTGCTGGGTGTCACTTTTGGTGCCTTTCCTGACATATCCACTTTTCTAAACAGCCTGCAGTGGACTAGGTATTTAAGGAACTACACAAACCAGTACCTCTGTAAACTTTCCTTCACAGAATAAGTTCTTTTCATGCTGGAAGTACAGTACATATACCTCGCTCTTAGGGATCTGTGCTGTTTAAACACATGCCAAATTGGTTCCCAAAAGATCAAAGTTAAAAGAAATGTAGTTAGCAACCCAGGCAAACATAGTTCCATTGTTTCTATGGTTCAGAACCCACAAATACGATCAAAGTTTCAAGGGCCAAATCCTAGTTAGCCTAAATCAATGGGACTATTCTTATTACCTGCAAAGGTACCAGGAATTGGCTTATAATACATTTCTGTTGCATTTTACAGCTTGATGCACTGAAATGTATTTTTTATAAGTGTAGCTACTTCAGCAAGAATGCATGTAAGAGATTAAGGCCATTTTTCTGTATAGTTTTTTGAAGAGCCAGAAAATATATTCTAATACATTTATTTTTCTCACAGATATGTGTGTGTGTTTGTTATGGAGTAAAAGGAAATAAACCATCGGTCTGTGTGATATATATTGTAGATTTATTTAGAAACCTGGATTAGTCAGAATAATCTCTGTTTTATTACTGTTGTTTTTTTAATTCCTTTGATTGCATGTATTAACATTTCATCTTCAGCTGAGTTCTTATTATTGCATAACAAAGACCTGTAAATACCCTCTCGTGTTTCTGTTCTGACTCTCTCTCTCTCTCTCTCTCTCTCTCGGCTGAAGTACGTCTTAAGTTCAGACCCATAGAGTTTCACTTCCCACTCATCTTTCTAATGTTTGTTAGAATGACTGTTTTTAAACATACTGAATTATGGAAACGATGAAAGCAAGGGAGCCTATAGGCAGCTCAGTCATGTGTGTCCATGTGAAAGTTGCCAGCACACCGCCTGGGGGGAAGCAACTTTTCTGCCTTGAGATACCAAGATACGCTGTCAGCATTTTATAGGAGAAAATGCTTCTGTTTTAAGTGTAAGAATGGAAAGAATAAAACAAAAATACTGAGCCCTGAGACTAATATAAGTGTGTATATATAAGCAAGGCCCCTGGTAAGTCATTAGATCTCTATCCTTTAAGCCTATGACAAATACTGAAGCTTTAAAATAGCTGAAATATTTTTCCGTCTAATGACTGACAATATGCCTCAGAGCATAGGACTAAATGGGGCAAGGGTAAAGGTTGTGAGAATGTTTCTTGAAATGAAAAATCAGAATAAAACCAAAATGAATTTGATAGGAGGGCAATTCATGGTCGGGTATGTATGTCAAAGGGCAATAGCCAAAAAACACTGAAAAAATAAGAGTAGAGTGAATCCTACATTAAAAGATGGAAATCTTGTTAGCAGATGTTAATAGCTATGGTCTTCTTTACCAGTGTAGTAGCAAATGGAAACAAACTGCTGTGATATATTACAAAAAATCAGCAATAAAGCTACAGTATCTCTGTAACTCTGAAAGGATTTTTAACCAAAGTCCACTACGTCTCACAACTACAGACCAACAGTCATTATTCAAAACACCAAAACAAACAAACAAACCAAAACCTGTGCATCTGATAGTGATCACTGCTGGAGACAAAGTACTGGACCACTGTCATGTTCATGCCATGGCAACACCAACTGCCTCTGCTTCCTGCTGCTGAAGTTTGCCTACCTGTGGATACCTTTCTTAGCAAAACAGTGCACAGGTATAGGCAGAAAACCCGGTGCACGTTGTTCTCCATTCACTTCATGTGACACATCAAATTTATCACAAAGATGTTTTGCTACTAACCTGGTGGCCACTTTCTGCAGTCACCACAGCATGTAAAGGTAACCTTCATGCCGTAAAAATCTCTTTGCTGACTCATTATGTCGTGTTGATGCAATATATTGCATCTTCTACCATAACCCATCTTGGGTGGCTAGAATTTCCATTATAATTGAACTGAGGAAAAATTGGCACTCTTAGTGTTATTTACTCATTTATTTATTTTATGCTATGGTGTCCAAAAGGTGTGCTAGGGGCTCCACCTCAGACAAAGAGAAACACTTCTCTGCTGCAGAGAATGTATAAGCTAAATGTTATGTGACATGGTGAGGCAAAGGAGGATATGGTTACTACAATGCAACCATTAATTACTCAGTTTAGGAATATATTCACTGGGAAGGCTCATTTAAGGATTTATATATGTAAATTAAGAAAAAGAAAGATATTAGATAACAAACATCCTTGAGTTACTTATTACACCCAAACTCCAAACTCCAAAAAAGTCAATGGGAGTCTTTCTACTGACTTTAATGGACTTTGAATCAGGCTCCAAATGAGAAGAGGTTAAAGCTGTGGCAGACCAAAGCAGACAGGGCATTCCAACCATTAGGGGCAGCATCAAAAAAGATGCATGTAGTAGGAGAAAAAGACAAAGGAGGCGTCAAGGCTAGTATAATTGATATAGCTGATTGGATAGCAACACCATAAGAAACAAGGATCAAATAGGTTTGGGGTGAAGTTATACCATTATATACCAGATGAGCATCTGACCTTGGGTCAGATTAAAAGGATGGATGGATATATACATAGGATTTTGCAGACAAGTAGTTTACTTTGATAATGTAGTGGAGAAGCAGAAACTAGGGAACAGGTTTTAAAGAGGGGAATCACCTGGGCAAGTCAATGTATTAAAAAAGATTACTCCTTTATCTTATACAAAATACAGCCATTAAAGTTATGTGGCACCAGGAGGGCAGAGTGGCAGTAATCAAGCAGGGCATAGGACACAGGTAAGTATTTTAGCTGCCGGGAATGAGGAAGGGCACATGGAATGGAAAGGAATGAAATGAAGTAATTGTAACAATTTGTGTAATTATTTTTTATTAACAAAATGCATCTAGTTATTAAAAAGTATATGTAGAAAACTTGAAAGAAAAAACATGGTTTCTCTAACTTAAAATAACAGACCTTCAACAAAAAACAGATCTTCCGTGGAAGTGAAAAAACAAAAACAAGTTACAATCAAAATTCCTTTCCGCCCCGCTCCTTTTCATACGAGGGACTGAGAGAATAAATGGGAATAAGAACAAATGAGAACACTATGCACTAAAGGTCTATAGACTTTAGCGTAAAGAGAAGCAAATTCCAAGGCTGAGGTCCCCTCATTGAGAACACTGTGCTACTGGCACCAGACCTTTAAACACAGGGTCTATCATTGTGAGTGCCTCAACTGTGCATGAAACATAGGGAGGAGAGGTAGAGAGAGTAGAGATTAGTACATCTGGTTCCTAGGACCCCATCCACACAAGGCTTTACATTTCTAAATCAACACTGTGAATTGTACCTGGAACCAAATAAACCTAAGCAATTTTTGTAGAACTGTGATAATATGTTCGCATTTCTTGTAGCTAACACCAGTTCACAGGCAGGCAGCCACATACTGTATCAGCTTCGGAGTGATCCTGAGTATAGAGCACATTTCAGTAATTCATTCTAGACGTTACAAAGGCATGAATGAACCTGGGAAGATCTAGACTGCAGAAACACAGCAATTGCCATGGATCAGACCATTGGTCCACCTAATCCAGTATCCTGTCTATCACAATAATCAGAGCCAAATACTTCAGAGGAAGGTGTAGGAGCCCCACAATGGGCAACTGTGAAATAAAATGAACATAAGAGAAGTTTCTTAGAATTCTTGCCAAAAGGTGGATAGCTTATGTTCTGAAGCATAAGGGTTTATATGCTTTACACATTTTTAATCCTACCTAATAAAATTCTGGATGTTATCCATTTAACTGTGCAATACTCATTTGAAACCTATTAAACTCCTAGTCTGAATGATATTTAGTGGCAGTGATTTCATAAGTTAATTATATGCTGTATAAAAATTATACATTTTTATTAATTTTCATTTTAAGATGTAGGAATGATGGCCTCCTAGCCAGACAGATTTTGGCCACCAATACCACATGAGATTTCTGGAGAAATCAGGGTTCCAAAGACTCCCCTTTGCTTGAACAAAGGATGGGAAATTCCCCTCAAGAGTGGTTAAAGGAAACACCACTGCTATATATGCCTGTACTGTCATTTTATCTGGATAAGCTCTTGGAATAGAATCATAGAAGATTAGGGTTGGAAGAGACATCAGGAGGTCATCTAGTCCAACCCCCTGCTCAAAGCAAGACCAACCCCAAATACGTCATCCCAGCCAGGGCTTTGTCAAGCCGGGCCTTTAATATCTTAAA
Organism: Dermatemys mawii; assembly: GCA_007922305.1. Classification (NCBI taxonomy): domain Eukaryota; kingdom Metazoa; phylum Chordata; order Testudines; family Dermatemydidae; genus Dermatemys; species Dermatemys mawii. Next base: position 3,108,998 of record ML677368.1, read on the forward strand.
GGATGGAGATTCCACCACCTCCCTATGTAAAACAGCCTAGTCCCAAACCTAATGAGATACAAGGAAAATAAAGACCTCAAACTATATGATCTAATTGAAATTAGATAGAATTGTGCATCATTTGTATACTGAATACACCTTATCACCATCTTCTCCAGCGGCTTGCATACCTGTTGTACTGGAGGACTGCAGAATGCCACATGAGATACCTCGTGAGGTTGATGAGTAATTGCCAAAAGCCACTCTCTAAAATCTCTTGGGGAAAAAAAAACTATTCAAAAGTATTATCACCTACCCAAACTACAGACCGGTCAACAATATATTGTGGGTAATATAAACAAAGTCTGCTGACCGATCTAAAACAATTAGAATGGACAACCTATCATTATTCATCAGGAGCTGATCAAACAGCAACAAAATCAGTGCAGTCTCCATGCTACTCTCAGCCTTAAAAACAAGACTGGAAAGGATCCGCAACTCATACAAGACATCAGGATTTTGCTCTGAATTAATACATGTGCAGTAACATAAATACATTTGTTAGACAGTTTTATTTAAGGTCAGCATTTATGCATATCTGTTAATCTGACTACTAATGATGCAAGGAATCACCAATCCACTAGTGAATGGGTTTCATTAGAACCTCTGGGTATTCTTGCATAATCAGCTTGATTAGTCTTTGATGAAAAGCTTTAGCTCCCCAGCGTGCTAGTCAATGACTTATACAACCTATAGACTGTCTCCTATAAACAATTCAACCTGAAACAATTTCGGGAAAAATATTATTCCCAAAGTACCAGCTCAGCTTGCATTGCTTCTACCAAACAGTTCTCTGAAACACCTCCCCTGAGTTTAAGCCAGTCTGCTTGCAACATTTCAATTGTTTTATTTTTCCTTTTTTCCTTCTTTGTTGTTGCTCTAAATTAAACTCTACTGGAGACTGAAGCATTTCATATTATAACAATGCCTGTAAGGATTTCTTTACTATGCATGATAAAATGTAAACTCTTTAATTAACTTTTTTGTAACAAACACTGGAAACTACTTTAGCATCTTAATCAGTACACAGTTTCAAAGTTATATTCCCGTTTCTTTGCTGCTTCTGCTACTTTTCTTTGCTTCCTTGGCTCTACTATCATGTCAAAGCCTATTATTAATGAGCATTTTTTCCATTGTTATTTTTAGTTGAAACTGTCAAAAACCAAATATATATTTTTTTATAATGTCATATCTGAAGCACTTTGAAGCAAATCATTGTAAGGTGATGTAATTGGATATAAGTCCTTTTAGCTTCCTTAATCTATTAGTGGCAGCCTGATGTAATAGAATACCTTTAAATGGTTTTCAAAGCGACATTTCAAAATTATGTTAAAGAACAGTGTTCTACCCTGCCAAATTGATAGTATCATACATGGTTCTCTTGCATACAGTTTATCTTGAACTGGTCTAGTTTTAAAGGGAACAAAATTTGCAGCATATCTACATCAGTCTCCCAGGCAACCACACATAAACAGTCCAACACAAGGAAGGTGCTTCCTGAGAAGCCATAAGTGTAATTATAAAGAGGGTTTGGGAAAGGTCTCCCAACTTTGAGCCTAGGAAGAACAACAGTATTTTTGCTGGGGCATTTTTTTTTTCAAACTGGGTAGGAGAGGAATGAAAGACAGATGGAAATAAGAGGCTACTTGGGCTCAGTGAGCAGACTGTCTTCCTTCACTGATCAGTTGTTAGCTTTTCAGCTCTCAGTCATAAGTGAAGCCTTTCAACTCTGGGGGCTCCTATGCCTTGCTGCTAAGCAAATAGGAAGCTATAACTTTTACTCCCTCCTGCAATTTCAGTGTCAGAACCTCAACCCGCTCCTGTATTGGCACTGAAGGCTTGATCCATAAAGGAATGGAGACATCGCAATCCTTAACTTTTAAGTGTCTTGCCATCCAGAGAAATTCACAGCCGTAAGTTAGGCATGCAAGCTACAATGCATATGGAGTGTTAGTCACCTAAGAATTGGATTCACAAAAGTCAGCAAGCTGAGAGATAAGCTGCCTAAGGTAACCAACAGGAAATGAAGAGGAGATGGATTTAATTTAAGCTTCACCCCCAAAGGGATTTAGGCACCAGGTTGGAGGCAGATGCCTAGGCATCTGCTTGGGATTCACAGCCATGAACCTTCTCCTGGTGTTAGTCCTCTAAGTTGATTTTTTTTGTCATAAAAGCAGGTGGGGGTGGTTAGAGCACTCACCCAGAATGTGGGAGACCCTGGCTCAATTCCCTCCCCTGCCTAACAAGAAGGGTTTCTTCAGGTATGTTAGCCACAAGAAGAAAGTCAAGGAAAGTGTGGGCCCCTTGCTAAGTGAAGGAGGCAACCTAGTGACAGAGGATGTGAAGAAAGCTAATGAAATCAATGCTTTTATTGCCTCTGTCGTCACAGACAAGTTCAGCTCCCAGACTACTGCACTATGCAGCACAATATGGGGAGGAGATGACCAGCCCTCTGTGGAGAAAGAAGTGGTGCAGGACTAATTAGAAAATTTGGACAAGTACAAGTCCACAAGGTCGGATGTGCTGCATCTGAGGGTGCTAAAGAAGCTGGCCGATGTGATTGCAGAGCCATTGGCCATTATCTTGAAAACTCATGGTGATTGGGGGAGGTTCTGGAGGACTGGAAAAAAGCTAATGTAGTGCCCATCTTTTAAAAAGGGAAGAAGGAAGAGCCGGGGAACTACAGGCCAGTCAGCCTCACCTCAGTCCTTGGAAAAATCATGGAGCAGATCCTCAAGGAATCAATTCTGAGGCACTTAAAGGAAACAAAAGTGATCAGTAACAGTCAGCATGGATTCACAAAGGGCAAGTCATAACTTACTAACCTAATTACCTTCTATGACGACATAACTGGTTCTGTGAACAAGGGAAAAGCAGTGGATATAATATATCTTAACTTGAGCAAAGCTTTTGATACAGTCTCCCACAGTATTCTTGCCAGCAAGTTAAGAAGTATGGGCTGGATGAATGGACTACAGGGTGGATAGAAAGCTGGCTAAATCGTTGGGCTCAGTAGGTAATGATCAATGGCTCCATGTCTAGTTGGCAGTTGGCATCAAGTGGAGTGCTCTAAGGGTCGGTCCTGGGGCCAATTTTGTTCAGTATCTTCATTAATGATCTGGAGGATGGTGTGGATTGCACCCTCAGCAAGTTTGCAGATGACACTAAACTGGGAGGAGTGGTAGATACACTGGAGGGTAGGGATAGGATACATAGGAACCTCCAAAAAATTAGAGGATTGGGACAAAAGAAATCTGATGAGGTTCAACACGGACAAGTGCAGAGTCCTGCACTTAGGACAGAAGAATCCCATGCACTGCTACAGACTAGGGACCAAATGCAGCAGTTCTTCAGAAAAGGACCTAGGGGTTACAGTGAATGAGAAGCTGAATATGAGTCAACAGTGTGCCCTTGTTGCCAAGAAGGCTAACGGGATTTTGGGCTGTATAAGTAGGGGCATTACTAGCAGATCAAGGGACGTGATTGTTCCCCTCTATTCAACACTGGTAAGGCCTCGCCTGGAGTACTGTGTCCAGTTTTGGGGCCCACACTATAAGAAGGATGTGGAAAATTTGGAAAGAGCCCAGAGAAGGGCAACAAAAATGACTAGGGGCTTGGAGCACATGACTTACGAGGAGAGGCTGAGGGAACTGGGTTTGTTTAGTCTGTAGAACAGAAGAATGAGGGGGGATTTGATAACTGCTTTCGGCTACTTGAAAGGGGGTTCCAAAGGGGATGGATCTAGGCTGTTCTCAGTGGTACCAGATGTCAGAACAAGGAGTAATGGTCTCAAGTTGCAGTGGGAGAGGTTTAGGTTGGATATTAGGAAAAACTTTTTCACTAGGAGGGTGGTGAAGCACTGGAATGGGTTACCTCAGGAGGTGGTGGAATCTCCTTCCTTAGAGATTTTTATGGTCAGTCTAGAAAAAGCCCTGGCTGGCATGATTTAGTTGGGTATTGGTCCTGCTTTGAGCAGGGGGTTGGACTAGATGACCTCCTGAGGTCCCTTCTAACCCTGTTATTCTATGATTCTATGATGTAGAGAAGGAATGTGAACTTGGGTCTCCTTCTCTCAAGAAAGTGTCCTAAATACTGGGCTATGGCTCTCTCAATTTTTCCTATTGAAGCTGTTCCATTCTGGATACATAATAAATATTCTTAGAGGCAAGGGGACAGCAGCATGGATCTCCCACTTTTCACATGGGTACCTTAACTACAGGACTATAGACTCACTCTCTCTCTCTCTGGACCAATGAATATTTAAGTATTTATACAGTAAGAGAAATATTAGCACAACATACAAATTCACTTTTAAAGACAGTGTTTTAGAATGTTCCTAAAAATTATTTCAGGACAGATTTATACATCTTACATGCAAAAAACAACATTAAAAGAACATTAGTAAGGCTGCAAAGTCAAGAAATCAAAAGTTAGGAAATGCCAGAAATAATGTTGCCTGTGGAAGCTTAATTCAGCCTCCTTGTGCATATGCATTATGATACAGTCTTTAATTATGCAACCACATACTATTATGTGGACCCTTACCTCGGTCAGTGCACAGGACAGATTTTCCTCAATTAATCAGGATCTATTCAATATTATGTTTGATCCTCATTGTTCAGCGTGTGACCCTAGACTTTATTTACTGCACACTGTTCAAATCCTGCTCCAAAGACAGAATTGCTAATTTCCTTTTTTTATGACACTCATCACAAAGATTAAAAAAATATTTTCACAACACCTTTGTAGTGAAGAGGTATTATTGTCCCTCTTTTATAGATGGGAAATCAAGGCGCAGAAAAATTAATGTCAGAAGTGTGACACTGGTAAGCCAAGTGCCAGCTCTGTCCAAAGCCTAGCATCAGCTGAGAGCTGACAAACTCACTTTTGGAAGCCACACCAATTCACTTGTGTATTAGTATATTAAGTAATTAAATGATTGTTAAATAAGAGTGTATTTGGTGTTTAAACTTCATGAAAACTAATTGAATGTTACATGCATGGTTTTCACTTATCTGTATCCTGTTGTAATAGCAAACATTTACATTATGTATACCTCTGTAACTAAATAACCCATCAAACAGGAAGGAAGTGTAATGCAAATGTAGAACTTTAACAGTGAAGTGCTAATTCTTGTGCATTTAAAGGCAAGTGGTCTTAGTGTGTGATAAGCAGAGATCAAAGACTCTAAATGCACTCCTCTTTCTCCTCCATCAAAGAAAGAGCCCACATCAGCAGTGACCTTGTCAGCTTGTTTTGTGAGTAGAAGCTATAAGTACGAACACAGGGAAAAGTTCATCCTCTCTGGGCTGTTTGCATTCTAACAGGGCAGAATAACTGAGCGAAAAGATGGAGCTCCCCAGAGTTATTCTGAGTAGCCCTGAGAGACTTTTGGAAACTGGCAGATTGCTACCTCTCTGCTACCATTTGGAATTATAGACTGTGACTCACCTGTATATATATATATATATACATATACATATACATATATATATATATATATATATATATATTTTCTAGCTAATAAACTTTTAGTTAGTTTATTATAGAATTGGCTACCAGCATTGTCTTTGGTGTGAGATCTAAGATGCAAATCAATCTGGGTGAGTGACTGGTCTCTTGGGATTGGGTGTAATCTGTTATTGTGCAATTTTGGGTTTAAGTGACCATTTATCATGTACTGCAGCTTGCCTGTGTGGCAAAATAGATTGGCGTGTCTAAGGGGAATGTCTGTGACTCCATTATAAGGCTATAATTATGTTTCGGGAGTTCAGATTTGGTATTAGGTTGGTAAAATCTGATTACAAAACACACAACTAGTTTGGGGCTTCTGCTCTGCTTTTGACAGTCTGCCCCAAAGTAGGCACGCACAGTAATGATGGACTCCAGACAGCATGATGAAAAGTTTCCACTAATTTTGAGTGTCCAGTCTGAGATGCCTAGAAAGTGATTGTTTGGACTACTGAGCATGATATAGCACTTAGTATAGTCAAAGTGCAGTTCCCATTGACTTTGCTTGCAGCCATGCTTAATCAGCACTTCTGCAAATTAGACACCAGGGTCTCAAGTTGGGCACGGGGCTGGCTCTAGGCACCAGCAAAGGAAGCACATGCCTGGGGCGGCACATTTCTAGGGGTGGCATTCTGACCATCCATTTTTTTTGGAAAAAGGATCCAAAAAATCTCCAGGTAGAGCTCTCCCTAGAGCTGCTGCATGTCAAGCCGTATCCTGACCCTCAGGGATGGGGCTGTCTCAGGAAGCTCTAAACAGTCTCTATAGGGGACACTGTCCCTATAGGGCTCCTGCTGGCAAGGAGTGGGGCATTCCCAGTGGACGGACCCAGAAGGTGTTGCCCCCAGCTCGGCCCCGCCTGCCCAGCCCAGCCCGGGGTGCTCAGTATGGAGTGGAGCTGGTGGTGGTGGGACAGAGCCACATGGTGGCCCTGGAGCAACAGGCCTTCTCCCAGAGCTTCAAACACTGAGAGACCTCTGGGCACCCAGCGCTGCCACCAGGGCACCCAACCTCCTCCCTGGGCACTCAGCATCCAGTGCCCCCCTGGGGCACCCAACCTGCCCCACCCCAAGCACCCAGTGCCTACTCAGCCTCCCTGTCCAGGGCACCCAGTACCATGCCCCAGCACCCTGCCTCCCACCCCCAGGCACCCAGTGCCTCCACTCCCTGGGGCACCCAACCTGTACCATCCCCAGGCACCCAGCCACCCTCCTGGGCACCCAGCGCCCCCCAGAACCCATCATGCCCTCCCCCACGAGGCACTCAGTGTCCCTCCAGCAAATTCTCTGCTTTCATTTTTTTTTCAATTTTAAGCAGTCAAAACAAAACAAAAAAACCATTGCAAAGTGCAAATGTGTACAAGCCAAAAAAAAGGAGGGGTGGCCAAAATTTTCTTTGCTTGGGGCAGCAAAAAACCTAGAGCCAGCCCCGTTTGAGCACCCAGAAAAAGAGGCTCACACAACTAGTGATGAGCTGTGGAAGCTTGGTTACAGTGGTTTGACTAGCTTCGCTGAGGAACTTTGTGTCAGAGACAGGAATAGAATCCAATTCTGGAAGGCAGCATTCAACTGCCTTGTTAACAAGACCATCCTTTTTCTGCCTACAAGCTGAGATTTCACATGTGTAAACTGAGATTTTTCAAAGGCTTATGTGAAGGCTGAATCCCCACTCTATCACTTTGAGTACAGAAGGTGGGGGCCCGCAAGGATTCTAAAAATTAATATACTTGCCACTCCAGACTCCAATCCAACAAGAGCAAGCTGAAGAGAGGTGAGCATTCTGTGTGATCATAGGTATAACTGGGCAACTAGATGAGGGATGACTATTGCTGATGCATCGTGGTCTTCCCCTGAGGCACAGCACAGCTCAGTACAGCACAACTCAGGCACAGGCCTGAACTGGGGATGGTATGATCAGATCATTAATGAATTCAGCACTTTATAATAATAACAACAGGAAAATATATTCCCCACTAATCCCATTTGACCTGGTATCTGTAAGAGCAAAGTGGATATTGTATCATAGCTATAGAGTTTAAACTGTCTTAGATTTAACACACCTTTGAGGATAGTTATACCCTATGCTTATTATCATAGTACTGATACTACAATACAATCAATAGTACATATTTCCCTCTAGCCTCTTGTATATGCAAATATGTACACACTAGGGCTGTTGATTAATCAAAGTTAACTCATGTGATTAACAAAAAATACTGTGATAAAAAATAAATTGTGATTAATTGCATTGTTAAACAATAGAATACCAACTGAAATTTATTAAACATTTTTGGATGTTTTTCTACATTTTCAAATATATTGATTTCTATTACAACACAAAATACAAAGTGTACAGTGCTCACTTTATATTATTTTTATTACAAACATTTGCATTGTAAAAATGATAAACAAAAGAATTAGTATTTTTCTATTCACCTCATACAAGTACTGTAATGCAATCTCTTTACCTTGAAAGTATAACTTACAAACGTAGATATTTTTGTCATTACATAACTGCACTCAAAAACAAGACAATGTAAAACTTTATATCCTACAAGTCCACTCAGTCCTACTTCTTGTTCAGCCAATCACTTAGACAAGCAAGTTTGTTTACATTTATGGGAGATAATGCTGCTTGCTACTTATTTATAATGTCACCTGAAAGTGAGAACAGGCATTCATTTTGTAGCCAGCACTGCAAGGCATGTACATTCCAGATATACTAAACATTCGTATGCCCCTTCATGCTTCAGCCACCATTCTGGAGGACATGCTTCTATGCTGATCCTGTTCATTAAAACAATAGTGGGGGAGAATTGTATGTCCCCTGCTCTATTTTACACATTCTGCCATATATTTCATGTTATAGCAGTCTCAGATGATGACCCAGCACATGTTGTTTGATTTACGGACACTGTCACCGCAGATTTGACAAAATGCAAGGAAGGTACCAATGTGAGATTTCTAAAAATAGCTACAGCACTCAACCCCACATTTAAGAATCTGAAGTGCTGTCCAAAATCTGAGAGGGATGAGGTAAGAAGCATGCTTTCAGAAGTCTTAAAAGAGCAACACTCAGCTGTGGAAACCACAGAACCCGAACCACCACCAAAAAAAAAAAAAAAAATCAACCTTCTGCTCGTGGCTTCTGACTCAGATGATGAAAATGAACATGCATCGATCTGCTCTGCTTTGGATTGCTATTGAGCAGAACCCATCTTCAGCAGGGACACATGTCCCCTGGAATGGTGGTTGAAGCATGAAGGGACACATGAATCTTTAGCATATCTGGCACCTAAATATTCTTGCAATGCCAGTTACAACAGTGCCATTCAAACACCTGTTCTCACTTTCAGGTGACATTCTAAACAAGAAGCGGGCAGCATTATCTCCTGCAAATGTAACCAAACTTATTTGTCTGAGCGATTGGCTAAAGTAAGAGTGAGTGAACTTGTAGGCTCTAAAGTTTTACTTTGTTTTATTTTTGAATGCAGGTTTTTTTGTATATAATTCAACATTTTTAAGTTCAACTTTCATGATAAAGAGCTTGCACTACACAACTTATACTAGGTGAATTGAAAATACTATTTCTTTTGTTTTTTACAGTGCAAATATTTGTAATAAAAATAAATATAAAGTGAGCATTATACACTTTGTATTCTGTGTTGTAATTGAAATCAATATATTTGAAAATGTAGAAAACATCAAAAATATTTAAATAAATGGTATTCTATTATTGTTTAACAGCGCGATTAATTTTTTTAATCACTCAACAGTACACACATATGTATAAAACAATGCCTTCTATAAATCAAAAGCTGCAAATTCATAATACAGGCAGAGGGAGATTGTGTATTATACAGTCATTTAGTGTGACATATTCCATTTATATAACTTTTGAAAAGGAAAACAAAAAAAGAGAAACAACAGGATTATTGTACGGAAATGTCAACAAGGGACTCTGCACTTGGCTACCGTTTGTTGGCATTTCTTCATTGTGCAGTCATAGCTACAGGCATACTTGAAGCTGTAAACATAGCTTTTCGTTATTCATATTATTTCAAAGATAAAACATTTATGCATAGAGCCAACAGGACAATTTTTATAGTTGTAACAGAAGAGAGAGTCAATAAGCCTAAATTCTCTAAAGCTCATTATTAATTATTACTATTAAATATGGACACACCATCAGCCTAGACCCCTTAAAAGTTCATGAAAAATGCAAGTTCCCGTGATAAATGTGCACAACACTTTTCTTTCCTCCTTTAAAGAATAATCAAGAATTTGTGTTTGGAATGTGATCAAGAATATGGCAATTTTTTTTTAAAAAAGAGCAAGTATTATTCCTGGAAAGAATGTCTCATTTTCTTGCTTCCTTTTGGCAGTTTCCTAGACTGCTGCAGATTGAGGAAAATAGGAATAAGCATCTTTCGACCACAAACAGATGTGCTTGATAAAGAAAATGTCAGCAAAAATACTAAAGCAATGTGTCACAGCAGCTTTCTGACAGATAGAGGGAAAAGGTAAAAAATGTTCTATCATGTCCGACAAGGTGTTCTTTTTGAGATTTAAAGATCACTGTGCAACTTTAAACATGTTTGTCACTTTGGCTCTGACTGGAGCTATCTGGAGCTTCACAAGAACTTTATCAGCTCAGCATAGGGGGAAAAAAAGAAGCCCATTCCCATTTATCTCAGCCAGGTTCCCTTCAAAGCCAACAAATAAATTACAGTGTACATTTGATACAAATTGATTTCTTAACTCAAATAACAATGTTGTCCTCCCAGTCAGGCCATGTGTCACTCATTCGCAAGCCTGAGTGAAAGGCTCAATCCGTTTGTGTGACAGAAATAGGCCTGACGCATCTCACCAAGGAATGCTAATAATCCAGGCCTGGCCTAGGCCTTTGTGGGCAAGCCATGATAAGGAAAATCAGCCCATCCTGTCAAATAGTGTGAAGGCCTGATCAGTGTTTGTTCCAACAAGCTATATAGGCCTTGCCGTTGCCATCCTATTTCATGTAGTAAATGAGAGGAAAATAAGATCCGGCCACTATGGTTAAGATGCCAGTGACTATGATGAAGCTGAAGTGAAAGGAAACCCCATTGAATATCTTGAACTGATCTTATCAGCTGCTGGAGAAATGAGATATTGGCAGGGGCTGTTGAGTTTCTCACAGCTGAGCAGGTTAATAAGGTTGGGAGGCAGGCCACAGGCTAATTGGATTTGCCTTGGCTTGATAAACAGTGGCAGGCCTATTGCCAGAAAAACATATACAATGTGGCCTTTTTTCCTTGTTTCTCTTTAAGCCATAGGAAAAAAAAATACTGCTGCCTTTTTGAAGCTAAAGGTGTCTTCCTGAATTCTCAGATGAAAAGGCAAACAGAGTCAAACAGTGAAACTGTAGTTGTTGGGTGTTCTGATTTTAATCAAACAGCATTTAACCTGCCTGACCTCTTAAATCAGTTCACATCAAAACAGCACAACTATAAGAGCTAACTAGAAGCAGAAGAAAATAAGAGCCAGCTGAAACTTCTGATGCTATAAACTATTCCCGGGTAACCAGATCAATAGCCCTATCCTGCAGCCTTTGCTCATTTCTTGTCACATTGACTTTTGTGGGATTAGTCACATCTCTGATTTTGCAGGATCAGGCCCCAAATTGGCACAGATTGAGAAATATTTTATGTTTTATGTTTTGAAAAATCTCCCATTTTGGGCAATATCTATTTCTTTTACATATATGTTTCCTCTGCAATATATACTGTTTAAAGAATGCTTCATTCTGCATTGTAGAAATAATTTGATTCTGCATGCCAAAATGCTGGGGATTCTTGCTTTGCATGGAAATGTAAGGCTTTGAAAACTTTAAACATCACTTTCATTGCACTACCTCTAAAAATTATCTAACTAAATATTCTCCCATACAGGTATTGTTGGCCTTACTCCAGATGTTCTGCATTTCAGCATTTGACACGAGCTTGATTTTTCCACCCACGTCATGAACATTTAGACCTATGCAAAGCTGATGCAAAAACATGACCAAATGAAACTGGTATTACTTTATATCTGTTTCATGCTCATTTGGCAGAGATTTAAATAACCATGTAAATACACAGCACCAGAGAATTAGCTTCATATCTACCCTGGGGATGGGGACACAGCTCATTTTCAGCGAGCTGTACTGCAGGTGCATTTTATCCTGTTTGTATTCTAATCTATTTAATTTCCTATACTCTGCTCCTCATTGTGGTATCCAAGCATATAAAAGTTCCAAGGAGTCTGCCTGCCTCCTCCAGCAATAATGTCCATAGAATCTCTAGAGCTAATGGGGAAATGTAAGATTTCCCCAGTAGAGAACTTCTGATTTCATGTTTTATGTTTTTAATTAACTGCTGTCCTTCTAAAATCTTTGCCAGCATATTGTGTGAGTTTTTGATGGGATATACAAACCCCACACTGGAGAACAAGGGGTTAAAGAACACCTCTGGGCCCAGTCAGCCCCTCCTGGACACAACTGCAAAGTTTGAACAAGGTGTAGGTAGGGCTTTTAAAAAGGGAGCAGAAGTGTTTGGAAAAGGGTAATAGAAAGGAGCAGATGGTTGTTCTGAGGGGAGTTTACTATCCAGGGGCTCAGTGCCTGGGGCTGGACAATACAGACCATGCAAATCCATAAAGGAGATGCAGGGGATGAACTATGTGGTTCAGAAACTTGGATTGGAGAGAGTTACTCTGGAAGCTACAGAAAATGGGGTAGTAAGTGGTCCATGGGGAGTAGTGGCATTCAGGGCCGGTGCAAGGATATTTTGCACCCTAGGCGAAACTTCCACCTTGCGCCCCTCCCTCCTCTTCCCTTCCACCTGGAGCATCGCTTATTATAAACTTTCAAAATACTTTCAAAAATACACCCTTTTTAATCACATATACTTCCTTCCTTCATTCTTTCATATCAAAATCTACTACATTTTATTCTACCTTTAGAATATCCAATCATTGTTATTAATAAAAATTATAAAATTAGAATGGTGGATACTCCATCATACAACAACTGATAATATCAAAATGACAAATTTCAACAACCTACACACGCATATTCGCACATAAACATATACATTCAAATACTTAACATACACACACAATTGACAAAATATTAGTGAAATGATGCAGCAGCACTTACCAGAGTCTTAGATCTGAAACAACTCAACAAAAATAGTTAGCCTCAGTCAACAGCTTTTGAAAACTAGTAAACTTAGCATTATAAACAGCCCGTCAGAATGGGTAACGGCTGCGTGTGATAAGAAAAATGACGTCATTGCCACTTTGTACCACAGTGAAGCTGTACACTTGGGCCTGCAACGCAGAGCTGGCATAGGCTATAGCTGTAATGTATGAGAGAACAACAAGTTAAAATGCACGTTCAACAATGTTTCTCTTTTATTCATTCGTTTTCCAGCAGTAGTATAAAAAAAAAATTGGGGCAACGCTTTTTGTGCCCCCAAATCTTGGCACCCTAGGCAGCCACCTCGTTCACCTAATGGTTACACTGGCCTTAGTGGTATTGGGTTTAGCTGCCCCCTATGGGACCATGGACTGGAGCCTTGTGGAGAGAGTAAGCCCAAGCTCTAGTACCCACTCTGAGGGGACAAAACAAGAGCCTTCTTTCCTCTGTTGATAAGCCAGCCGGAAAAGATTGTGACTGTTCAACAGCCTTTTCTCCACCGCTCTTCCTCCCCCCGACCTCTCCTGGAAGCGTCTCTGCTGAAGGGGATGCCCGCAAACCACTGGGGTACTGAAGGACAGGACTGTGCTTCAATGAAGATGTCCTGTCAGCCACTGCCTGAGCACTAGGCAGCATTGTGAGTGGTTGTGCATCTTCTAGAGAGTTAGACACACAATAATAATTTGGGGTAGGCAATAGAGATGGTAGCGCCAAGATCATCCTACTCTTTATTTCTGTCATTTAAAAACTGAAGATTTGTTTTAATTTTTTAAATGCTAAAACATTTTTCTATGAGCAAATATAAATTGTGAGCTCAGTAACAAATAAAGGTCTTAGTTATAATGCAGTCCCTTATAAACAGTTAATATTTTCTTGTTCTCAGCTCTATTAAAATCCAGTTGTATAAATTATTTCATGTATTTTATAATAATACTTTATCCTATACAGTGCCTTGCATCAAAATATCTCTGAGCATCTTGTCAAAATGATATAAAACTGCATAAGACCCAGCTTGTGAAGTAGGTGAGGGTGACTTTATACTTTGGGGAAAGTGCAGCAAAGAGGTGTTAAGTGACTTGATCAAAGTGACACAGTGAGTCAGTATCAGAGCTAGTAAAAGAGTACAAAGTTTCGGCTTTCAGTTACCTGTTCACTCATCAGACATTCCTGATTTATAATTTGCTATATAAAAGATCAAATGCTTGGCTTTACTATAAAAAGGGAGTATTACATGTCAACAGAAGAAGCCTCTTTCTGAGTCACCAAATAGCCTCATAAGGATGGCATACATGTGCTCCCTTTGGTCTCAGTCCTGAGAGGTGCTGAGTACTCTGAGCCCAGTCCAGAAAAACACTTAGGTATCTGCTTCACTTCAAGCATATGAGTAGCCCCAGTCAAGTTGACGTGGGCTTTAAGTTAACTGTGTGCTTATGTGTTTTGCTGAATCGGGACCAGAATGCTCAGCGCCTTCCAGGACAGAACCCTTTGTGCACATAATTTTTACAGACTTCCATTGTTGGTGGTTACCAAGTTTTCAAATATGAGACTATAGTGAAAATTATAAAAGTATAAACAAATAAGTATTTTTGGTTAGAGAATTCTTCAATAAAGCAACCCCGATGTTCAGATTAAAGTTTTGGTTTAGAACCAGAAATATTGAAATGACATTTTGCCTTTAGGAGTATGAAAGAAGCCTGTAAATGGCATTGTTACTATAAAAGAGTTCTGCAGCACAAGGGCAGTGAAACCATACAGGAAAAATAAAGAAAAGAAAATAAATTTGAACTAAGCATTGCTTAAATTAAGACTCAGGTTTGTTTTTAGAGAAAGAAATCTCTTTCATCACTTTGAGTATGTTTCTGGACACCATCCTACAATACAAAATTGGCTTTGTACTTACAGTGACTTATGTATAATAGTTTCTTCCTTTCACATTTTGAATGTTTTATTATTGTTGGGTGCACATCAAGACAGCATGTGGCACATACACAAAGCAGACTGGGATTATGGAAGTACATTTTCTGTAATACAATTACTGACCAAACTAAGCTGACTAGCACCTCCTTTTGAACTACACATCATGTGCAAAGCAGGAATCCGATTCTGATTCCCATGAAGTCAGTAAGAGTTCTGTCGTTGACTTCAGTGCTATCAGGATCAGACATCAGTTTTGTAGGAATTTCTCAGAACATTTTCTATAGAGTTTACAAAAGTACTAAACATTTTCCACTATGTTAATACTTGACTTTTCATTTGATAGAATTAATTGATCTAACTCCATAATATTTCAAAATGGCAGTAAACATCCATATCTGCCATAGTATCATCCTAAAAATATGGGCTTTTTTATATGGCGAATTAGGGCATGGCATGTGAATCTACAGAGCACTAACCTGCTGTGCAGTAACTAGCTGTGTGACTGCTACTACAATGCATTAAAAGATCCGTAGTGCTTTGAACTACTGCTATTTCAGTGTACAATAGGAGGGTTCAGATAGGGGAGTACCTAGCCATTTAGATGCCCTATGCAGTCCCCCCACCAGGGGTGGGGTGGGGAGGGGGGCCTGAGAAGGGAGGGATAGTTTAGTGGTTTGAGCATTGGCCTGCTAAGCTCAGGGTTGTGAGTTCAATCCTTGAGAGGGCCATTTAGGGATCTGTGGGTGAGATTGTGGCCTGCAATAGGCAGGAGGTCAGACTAGATAATCATAATGGTCCCTTCTGACCTTAAAGTCTATGGTTCTAGAGCTGGGGGGAAGGAGGGAGACCCTGGTTCCCAGCCTTGGGGGATGAGGAAATTAGCCCCCAAAACATGCTGGTGGTGTAGCTGGGAGCCAAGGGAGTGAAGCAGGCTGGGACTGGGGCCAGGTCTTTCTACTTACTACGTGGTGAGTGCAGGTCTGATCCTTCTAGCAGTCCTCAAAGGAGTGTGGGCAGCATGAGAGTAGAGGCAGGGAAGGGGTGGGATGGGGGTGCAGCAGAGCAGGGGCTGGGGTAGTACACAGTTGTGCAGGGCACCTGGAAATGCTGTGCCCCAAAATTCCTGGTGCCCCATGCAGCTGCATACTTTGTGTATGGGTAGGGATGGCCCTGGTTCCCAGAGAGACCTCATGTATGGCTGGCTGGAATGCTGTAGATTTACTGCCCACTAACTTGCGAGACAGAACAACTTATTTTGCTCTAAGAGCGAGTTGAAAAAAATTATGAGTGTAATTGTATGACAGAGTTGCTTGTGATGCAGAGGACAGAGCTCAACAGCCCTTGTTTATGCCTTATGTTCCTAAAAGCTCATGCTTCAAGGTTTCTTGCTCACATGCCACCTCCAAGCATCAGGAAGGCATTTTCCACCCAATGTATTTTGGGAGTTTTTTTTATCACCTTCTTTTGAACTGTTAGGGATGGGCCTGGCTGGAGATGGGCCTTACAATTCTGAGAGTCCACCAAGCATTCTCTCTTTCATGTGCTTGGCTGGCTGGTTCATAATCACATGCTCAGGGTTTACACTTTGATTTTGCAGTAACTGATTTCTGGACAGTTGCATTTGCAAAGCCAGGGAGCAATATTCTTTCTAGGAGTCATTTTTGCTTTATTGGAAACATTCAGAATGCTTTGGACCTTAGAAATAGAAGCCATTGCAGTCATCGGAAGAAGAATGGGAGAATCTGCGGGGGGCATCATTATTTTAGTAATTCTCCCAAGGCTTTGAACAGCCTCCATAACTTACAAAAGAAAACAGACTGCTCAAAAACCCAATCCAGGATGTTGCTGAAATTTAGAATTCCACCAATACTATGAGTAGAAAGAATATTTTATACTGCAGTCCAAGTCACTCCTTGTTATAAGAACGTGGGTTCTTTTCCCCACATTTAAGATTCATCTTTAGAATTGATAAGGCTTGATCTTCCATAGTGTTAATGCAGACAAAATTACATTAAAATGCAACAAAAATGTTGATTGACTACATGACTCATAGACTAACAGATGTTTGGGATCATAAGCTTTCGTGGGCTAAGATTTCCACGACATTCATCTGATGAAGTGGGTCTTAGCCCACGAAAGCTTTATGATCCCAAACATCTGTTAGTCTAGAAGGTGCTACAAGATTCTTTGTCGCTTTTGCAGATCCAGACTAACACGGCTACCCCTCTGATACTATATGACTCATGAATTTTCCCAGATAATATAACTCTACAAGTGGTGGCCATGAAAAAAAATTGGTAGTAGTTTCACAATTAAGTTTGTCAGAACTTTGATAATATTATCACCATATGTTTCTCTTTCAGTGGAGGAGATTTTACCTCATTCTTGTGAAGGAGCATACTGGAGAGTGGTGGTAAGGACCTGTACTTCCCTTTGAAATGACTCGCATAAGGGCCAAGCATATGCAACACTCTGGGGAACACAAGACTGCCTTATCCCTCCCCAAAAGGGTCAAGGTGGGGCTGGAAGGAGGGAGGACCATGACTTCACTCCAAGTGCACCACCATCAGAGCCAGCTGGACATGTGGTTGGGGTCCAAACTGAATTATCCTAGTGTAAGGCTATGCCTAAATGGCGCAATCTAGTTCAGAGGTAATATATACCTGATCTTGCACTCCCTTCCAGTCAGAACTCCTCAGTGGGAATTCCACATATGGGAGGACTGCAGTAAAATGCGACAGTAAAATGAAAGCAAGAGAAATAAACTACAGTGATGACTGGGCACCTAAGTCCTACAGTATTTTTTTCTGATCCTTTCTGGAAGACCTAACTTCCATTAAGAGAAGTCTCTTTTCCTTTTCCTAATTATTTGGGGAAATTATTGTATCCACAAGAAAAAAAGAGCTTTTCAGAATGTCTGTGAAACTGAGCTTGTAAAGTTCAGAGTACCCTCAACTTCCAGTGATTTCAGTACATGCAGGATTGGGTCTCATCAAGCTAGTATTCCTGGTGAAAATAAGAGCTTAATCTTCTGAATGTTTAAAATAAGCCCAAGAAAAAGATTGCAAATAGCAGCGAAGTGAATGTGTTAAGCTTGTATTTTTAAATATTTGTGAATACATTTTTTTGCTGTTCTTGCTCAACTCCAAAAGGTAATGAGAGAGACAGAGAGAGAGAAGAACCTATTAACTTTTTTTTTTTAAGTGACAGAAACTTTGCATTCCCTCTGGATCATACAGTCATTCATTCACTTTAGATATATGATTAATCATAAACATATAACAAGTGTTAAGCATCTACTGTGAAATATTTTGTTTTGAAAAAGTATTTAGTAATTTTGAGGACTTTTCTCAAATCGGGATCTATTTTTTTTGCATAAAATTGATGTTAATGATAGTACATTCATAACTGTCATATATAGCGTTAAATTATAGACTCCTTAACATAAAAGGTACAGAAAGTGTAAAGTGACAAAATTATTGTTGTGAGAGAAATCTTAACTTTTCAAATTAAGGTTAATTAATACTATTTTCTTTTTGTAGTTTATGGTATTTAGATAGTTGCAGCTTCTTGTAGATTTAAATGGCTCTATATAGTATAATACATGCTTAGGGATAATCCTGCATATACATACGTGTTTAACTTAAGGCACACAAGTAGTCCTGTGGACTTTAAATTTGGATTTAGGTTGGATTGCATGGTACCAAAATCTTGCTAGTTGCCGTGTGAGATTTGGGGTCCAAGTGATAGAATCTTGATATATCAGCCTTCTTGGGATAAATTTATGAGAATGTGTATGTTTATTTGTTACTTCCCTACAAATCAAAGATTTCAGTCGTATCAGATTGTGGGAAAAGAAAATCAGCTTTTCTGGTTTCAGGTCTGAATCAGAGCCAGAGAACAGGTAGAATTGGACCCAGGGGTTTGAATCTGAACCCTAGATAAAAATCTGAAGGTATGGATTCCTAGATTCCATTTTTGGTCAATCTCAATTTGAAGAAAAAACATTTTTTGCAATGAAGTCAGAGTGAGATTCAATCTATTCATCTTCATGCATTTTATGACTTTATTTGCAGTCCACAAGTCATCTGAATGATGAGGTGAGAATTTATTTAGATATTAAAATAACTCTAAGCCTCAGTGATTTTTACTGTATCTACTGAAAATCATGTGAAAGCCACAGTGAATGACACATATATAGAACTCATACACACAGAACTTAAAATACAAGAAGTTAAAGTAGCAAATTTGATCAATAAATACTTTCCCCCCTCAGAATTAGTGATTAAATATGTTTTCATGTTGTAAATTAAAAAATAAAAATAAAGGACTAAACTCCAGTGTACTATAAGCATTAGGCAGTTATTTTGGGGTTTTTTTCTAAAGAGTTCACCTTCCTGGGATTTTCTGTTGTCTAGGTAGGGTCATCCATTTTGGCACTTTAAGCCTCATAATTTAATAAGTGGAGATAGAAAGAGTCAGTTGTGTTATGATCCTTATATTAATAAACTCTGATCCATAGCTAAAATTTTAAAAGGATGCAGTGCTATCTCTTTTGTCACCCCTTTAATACTGAATGTAAATTAACCCACTGTACATTTTCAGATCAAGCTTAGAGCTCAATTTAGATTTGAGCACATACAAACTTCTTAAAAGCCTAAGTTCCATTCAAATGAGAGTTTTTCACTGCACACACAGCTCTAATCAAAAGTGGAGCTATATAGAATGGTTTAAATTTAATCCAAATCTCGGTGTATTTCATGAATCTGCCTACTCAAGCTTTACATGAGTGGGCTCATAAATGTTATTTCTGCTTTTATGCATGATAGATTGCCGGCTGCTGCTACTGCTTCTGGGCTTCACAACAAATACCAGAAACCAGAGTTCACTTCTAGCTTCATGCATTTTTCATAGATCCAGCTAAAAGTAAAACTGTACTGATTGATAATGGCTAATGAATGTGTTAACTGTTAGTGAATGTTTTCCACAGGTTACTGTCTTGGGTCACAGACAGCTGAACTGGATAACTGATTATCCATAAAGATCACATTAGTATATTAAAGAACAATTTGTCAAATACCCAAGTGACAGAAGAAACCTGAAAAAATGAGAGACATTAGTTATTTATTATGTTGCAAGATATCCCTGTACACATTAATAGACAACAGTTTGGATGTTTTTCTTTTACCCCATATCCCAAGGTTTTCAAGCAAAATGTAAATGTCAGAGGCTTGATAAGGATTTTTGGAAAGGACTCACAGGAGAAGCTGCTTTCAACACAAAATAAATGCTACATTGCGCCAGATTTTCTAGAGGAGCTTCAAAGACATGACAAATCAAAATGTTGTCCGATTTAAACCTGTTTTTTTCCTAAAAAGTTTTTCACATTCATGGTGTGCAATCAACACCAAATGGACTTGCACACACTGCTTTAGTGAAAAAATGGCCTGGAATTTTATTAACACAAGTTATTGCAGGTAATGCCTATGGTCCAAGTGTCTTTGCAAGGTGAATCTGTGGAGTGGCATGTCTTTATCTCCCCAATGTTGTCACAAAGTGACCTCAAATTCTCACCACAGTAGGCTAAACCAGGCATGCTTTTATTGGAGAAGGTTTTCATTTCCCGAGTAATTCACTTATGTAATTAGGGAACAAGTGATCAGGTTGTAGGTGATCCACCAGTCTTATCACAGGCAAAGTTCTGAAGTAGAAGGTCATAGACAATGTGCAAAATGCATTCCATAGTAAGCTGTACTTAATGTTTATGAATAATTATCCAGTGTTGACATTTAAATGGTCATCTTTAGGTTTTAGACTTAAACAGGTCTGATGAATGAGGCAGGTCCTCAGAGCTATGGTTCTCAGCTGCGTGCAGACCCAGAAGATATCACTGCATCAGCAACACTCTGTTCTCGTCATCAGGGTTTTCTTCACAATCACAAAAGGTAGAAAGAGGATCAGATAGCCAGATGATGAACAGACACGGGTTTACACTAGCTGAGTGGCTATACCCTAAATGTATTAAAATGAAATCATAGTTCCTGGTGATTCTGAGGCAAATTCCATGATGGCCTCTGATATCAGAATCACAGGTCTGCTGACTCAGAGGTTTCACGAGTCTCATGTAACACTGGTCTACAATTTTTTAGAAGTTGTCTGCTTCAGAGACAAAAAGGTGATATTTATTATGTATTTTGATGTGCTGAATTCAAATATGACAATTAAAACAACTGATTGGCTACTGTTTCTAAGATATTTAAGTTTTTACATTTTATGTCTATGTATATTGTGTAGATAGTAGAGTTTTAATCATAAATTGTAAACCTAGGTCTTTTCATGTGCTTATGGTTGCTTTACATGATAATATTTCACCTGTCCTGTTTATGTAACACTTTAAAAATCAGCAAAAGGGTTATATAAATAAAATGTATTATGAAACAAAAGGCAAAAAACTATTATGTACATAGTTTAGTCCTATTCAGTGTCTACTCGGCGCTTCTTGGCTTGTCTCTTGTATTCATTAAATGGAGCATCTCTTGTCACTGTCCAGCAATAGTCTGCAAGCATTGATGGGCTCCATTGCCCTGATAGCATTTCTCCATTGTTGCAATGTCCCGGTGAAATTGCTCGCCGTGCTTGTCGCTCACTGCTCCGCAGTTCGGTGGAAAAAAGTCTAGATGAGAGTGCAAAAAATGTATCTTTAGTGACATGTTGCAACCAAGGCTTTTGTATGCCTTGAGATGGTTTTCCACCAACAACCTGTAGTTGTCTGCCTTGTTGTTTCCGAAAAAATGTATTGCCACTGACTGGAAGGCTTTCCGTGCCGTCTTTTCCTTGCCACGCAGTGCATGGTCAAATGCATCATCTCAAAGAAGTCCACGAATCTGAGGACCAACAAAGACACCTTCTTTTATCTTAGCTTCACTTAACCTTGGAAATTTTCCACAGAGGTACTTGAAAGCTGCTTATGTTTTGTCAATGGCCTTGACAAAGTTCTTCATCAGACCCAGCTTGATGTGTAAGAGTGGTAACAAAATCTTCCTTGATTCAACAAGTGGTGGATGCTGAACACTTTTCCTCCCAGGCTCCAATGACTGTTGGAGTGGCCAATCTTTCTTGATGTAGTGGGAATCTCTTGCATGACTATCCCATTCGCAGAGAAAACAGCAATACTTTGTGTATCCAATCTGCAGACCAAGCAAGAGAGCAACAAGCTTCAAATCGCCACAAAGCTGTCACTGATGTTGGTCATAGTTTATGCACCTCAAAAGTTATTTCATGTTTTCATAGATTTCCGTCATATGGACTACATGACCAACTGGAATTGATGGCAAAACATTGCCATTATGCAGCAAAACAGTCTTCGATGAATCAATGAAGAGTCTCCACTCATCTGGATCGTGAACGATGCTGAGGGCTGCCATCACACCATCGATGTTGTTGCAGGCTACAAGATCACCTTCCATGAAGAAGAATGGGACAAGATCCTTTTGATGGTCACGGAACATGGAAACCCTAACATCACCTGTCAGGAGATTCCACTGCTGTAGTCTGGATCCCAACAGCTCTGCCCTACTCTTGGGTAGTTCTAAATCCCTGACAAGGTCATTCAGTTCAGCTTGTGTTCTGCGGTGTGGTTCAGAGGAGGAGGATGGGAGAAAATGTGGGTCCTGTGACATTGATGGTTCAGGACCAGAAGTTTCATCCTCTTCCTCTTCCTCGTCTGACTCAAGTGAGAATGATTCTGGTGCATCAGGAACCGGCAGTCCTGCTCCATGGGGTATTGGGCGTATAGCTGATGGAATGTTTGGATAATGCACAGTCCACTTTTTCTTCTTTGACACACCTTTCCCAACTGGAGGCACCATGCAGAAGTAACAATTGCTGGTATGATCTGTTGGCTCTCTCCAAATCATTGGCACTGTAAAAGGCATAGATTTCCTTTTCCTGTTCAACCACTGGCGAAGATTTGTTGCACAAGTGTTGCAGCATATGTGTGGGGCCCACCTCTTGTCCTGATCTCCAATTTTGCAGCCAAAATAAAGGTGATAGGCTTTCTTAACCATAGTGGTTATACTGCGCTTTTGGGATGCAAAAGTCACTTCACCACAAACATAGCAGAAGTTATCTGCACTGTTCACACAAGTACGAGGCATCTCTGCTCACTTTGGCTAAACAGAAATGTGTCCCTTTGCAAAATCAAACACTGACAAATAAGAAAGCATGACACTGTATGATTTCTAGAGCTGATATAGGGCAATTTGTTCAGCAGAGTGATGTGAGCTTCATTATGATTGCATCATCCATGACTTCTAGGAACAACATGATGCAATTCATATCATGTATGACTCAATACCAGCTTCAGATTGCATCATTCATTGTTTTGCCTAAAAAGCAAGTACTGTCCAAACCCAGTCATAGATTTATTCATAGATCCAGTCAAAGATGTATTTTAGTCATTTCTGGTTTAAATTGAGATCCCTTCCCTTTATAACTCAGTTATCCTCCGCCATTCCCATGTCAAGGGTCGTATATACTGACCCAATAGCATATCTTGAAAACTAGAGACAATCAACAATTTTAAGCATCATTTTCGTTCTCAGTGACCCAGAATTAGTAAAGTTTGACTACATTTATTTCAGAAGCATTTTGGCTGTAGAGCAGTGTAATTAATCCTGTGATCGGCTGTGAGATCTGATCAGTCCCTCTATCATGTACTGAGTCCCCATGACACAGATCATCAGCATTAGAGCAGTGCTGTGGAGGTTGGCCCTGCCTATGAAGCCCTAAGTGGCTGGGTGCGGGAAGACCAGAAAAGTTGGCCTCTTAACAGATATCGCCAGCCTCCATGCAGAGCCCTAGCTGTCAAGAAAGTGAGCAGGAAATCCCACTCTTACTTCATGCTGCAAGCCAGCCTACTGTTGGAGGATGAGTATGACATATGAGAAAAGACTGTGTCAGGGCTCCAGGAGAGGGCACATGCTGCTGCTGCAGTGACACAGTAGGTTGAGAGTCTGAGCTCCAGGCTGGGACATAGGCCCAGGGAGCAACCTGAATGTGCAGTCCCTTTGATCCTATACTGCATGTGAGAATTGGCCACTGTCCAAAGGGATAGAAGTACTTTACTTCACAGCTAAGGTGCTGAGGCTGGAGAGGTTACAATGTTTTGTGACTGATGGAGGAAGAGCTCATTTTAATCAGATTGAATTGATGTTGTATTTCCACTGACTCTTCTTTTCAATATTGTCCCTGCTAATAAAGGCTTTGGGATTTATCTGCCCATTTGAGTGATTCCTGGGTGAATTCCTGGCTTCCCAAAGGTTGTAAGAATTCCAGCAACCTAGAAGAAAGAGGGACCCCATCATACATCTTTGGCAGAGGTTCTACATGGTTCTGGATTAAAGATTCATGGAAGAAAAAGGATACTGTTTCTAAACAGGAAACTGTCACTGAATGGGCAAGTTCCTACTACTCCATCTCTGAAAAAAAAATTGCTGTGGATCTCTGGAATTTACTATGAATTATCTGACCCTGAAACTCTCCAAACTATGAGAAATTCTAAAACCTTCTGTATATGCACTTTGTCTCCTCCTTTGGGATGATGGTGCAATCCATGAACTTCAAGACTGTGTTGTGCCAAGAAGCCTAAGAGCCTCTGGCTGTTCACCTAGAAGTGAGACTGAGAGTCAACAAAACTATTATCCATTCTAGGAAAATGGCAGGCTTTAAATAATTGATCTGCCTTAGCCATGAAAAGCATTTGATAAATTATATTTATCACGTACCTTTGACTACCTGACTTGAACTTTGCCCATTAATACATCTCCACTGGAACTACTTATAACATTCCAAGCATCTGCCATTTAAAATAATCATTGTGCTTCAAATGCTTCCCTGTTCCCCCTCTTTATTACACTGAAGTGAGGTGCAAGGAGATGTATTTCAGTCCTGGATCGGTGACAGGTTTAAGTGCTGATACCATGTGACCTGTCAGTGTTAAAGACCAGGGCTAGATTCACAAAAGGACTTAGGCACCTAACTGCTACTTTAGGTCCCTAAATCCCAGAATCAGGCCTCACTGGGATTCAAAAAAGCCCTGCTTAACTATCCCCAAATTCTGTAGGTACCTAAACTTTCTTTTCCTTTCTTTTCAATATACATTCTCTAAGTGCCTATGTTTCAGCCTCAGTATGCTCAGGATGAGCAATACAGCACCATGCCAGGTGTCTGAATACCTAAGCTCCGGAGCAATGCATGAACCAGAGAAAGATAGGTGTTATTCTGCCTAACTCATCTGTTGGGCCCAGTTTGATGAGCAGGCTCAGATATCATTTATGGACACTTATAGAGAAACTTACACAATACACTGGTGTTGTGAGGAAGAAATGTCCCCCTCATAACTTTTGAACCAATGGTTAGGATAGACACTGGAGATATGTGAGATTTCCAGTTCAAGTCCCTGTCCCCCACCCCACCTGAAGGGGAGAGGAGATTTGAACAGGGATCTGCAACCTTTCAGGTGAGTGTCCTAGCTACTGGGCATTGGGATATTCTGATGTCAAGTTGCCTCATCTCTTCTGGTGAAGCTGTTCTCGTATGGATAAATAATGAAACAATCATTAGGTCAGAGAGAGAAAGAGCAAACAAGCATGAGGATGACTCTTAAGCCTTGGGGTTGGAGCTCTCATGGAGGATGTGGGAGATCCTGCAGCTGGTCTCCCGGATTTAATGATGTCATGCCTAAATTTCTTTGTGAGTCTAGTCCTAGATCTTTAGATCATGGGAAAAAGAGAGATTTCCAGCTATGAAGATGGGTTACAAGGAATTATTTGGGTACTCTGGGGAGTCACTGAAGTTACACAGCTAGGGAGCTGTGAAGCAGTAATGGAGAGACTGCCAAGCGGGGTCTCAGAAAGACTGGATAAGCTTCAGATAAGCCACTGCAATGTTGGATGTGTAACTGAAATGAAAATCCCAAACTTTCTCAGGTTCATCCACTGATAATCTCAATAAGACAAAATGTTTTAGTTTTGAGAAGCCATGCTAATCCTGCACAAGACAAAAGATGTCTCCAACTTACTGCGCTATATCCCTTTCAGGATCATCTCCTATTATTTCAGATCAAACGAAATATGCAAAGTTTGTTATGTTTCCAAATTTTATGAGACAGACTCCTGGCAATATTGCTGATAATCTCGCTCTTCAAATCTCTTATCTCTTAAAATAATTCACAAATTAAATATAATTGTTTTAGTATATGTATTTAGAATGAAAACAATGTCCTTTATCTTTAAGAGAGCCAGCTTTCATGAAATATTATGGAAAGCAGAATTGTGTGATATGAATAACTGTCTGCTTTAACTCCTTGTCCCTCAGTTCTGTGCAAAGCTCCTTTTGAGAGTTAAGTGCAGTGAAACTGATCTCCTGTTGGCTGGTCATCCTTCTATGAAAGTTCACCATCAACTCTTTTTTTCCTCCCCTTGAACAGCAGAAGTGTAGGAGGGAAGAGCTCCTGTTTGCTGTCCCTCTGAGTTCTACTGAGTTACACACACCTGCATATGCTCTGTGAACCTTTGTGAGCAGCTGGTAGCATTTAAAGAGACAGGTGTATTATTCTAGTTAAAGTAAACAGATCATGATTTATAATCTTAACACGTGAAACAGATGGGTTACATGAGTGTTAGGGAAGAGACTTAGATGGAACGCTACATATTCATATAGCTAAGCACTTGTAGAATAGGAGTCTTCAGTTTAGTAACTAATCCTGCAGTATATTTGCACAGACTCTTGTGTATATTAATATTTGAAATATTATTAATATTAAAATATATTAATATTTTGGGATGTTGCATTTGAAGAAAACACTTGAATTACGTGGTTCTGATCATTTGGATAGCATCAAATTCTTCTCAAAGATTTGACTTCAGCAGGTTCCATCTTCTAAGACTTTTCTTTAGGTACTGAAGTATTGATTATATCATTGTTAATTATATCATGGGAGCCCTGTAGTCAGTTTGATCCCTGAATAAATCACCTTTATTTTCCATTTCACATTCAAGGAAACAAATAACACTGATAATAGGATAGCTGGGAAACATGAATTTCAGTGTCTGAAAAATTTTGAGGTTTTGGCATTTGTTTTCATTCTACATCAGATTTTTTTTTTTAACATGTATCATGAAAAAGCAGGGAGATGGTCGCTGCTCTGCCTGATCCAGAGCAAGGATTTACATAGCACTCACATTCCTTAACCAATAGGCTATTATCTACTCTGTGATGAATACACATCTCTCATTTAGTATCTCTCTGGGTCATTCTCCCTCCTACATCCTCCCCTGCCAGGGGTGGACCTCACAAATCTTCCTGATGAAAGTTACCATGAAACTGATATATTTCTGCCAAAAAGTTTCAGTTCTGATGAATCAACATTTTCCAGCAAAAAAAATTCCTGACCAGCTTTAATTGATAGGAAGCCCTTTGATAAGGTCAGCATTTCCAATTTTATTCAATGAATTTCGCTATGGCTAATGCCATTATTGCTAGTTGGGCCCAGGGCTTCAGTCTGACATAACATGTGACTAGGCTAATGAGCCACATTCTGATGGCATTTGATTAATGAAGTTTCCAGTTTATGAGTAGTCAGTGCTGAAATATTCATTTGCAAGGTATGTAAGGTGGCAGCATGTTTACAAACACATTCCATACATTGATGAAGCAATAATGCATATTGAAATAAAAATAAGCACCTCTCTGAGTCTTCAGTTATCTATAAGAAAGAATAAGTACTAACCTTTTTAATTTCAGCATAAGAAATCAACTCATAATATATAACTAAGCCACAACAAGGGGCAATTCTTCCCTGATGCAGCAAGGAGATACTCTTTTAGAAAAGTAATACAGCCTGTGGTGGGACTCTCCTGGAAGAGGGTCTGAGAGGCAATGCTATTAAATGTATTGCATTGCGCAATATGTGCTGTGATGCAGCAGATCCAGGCTTCCTGTCACACTGTACCACGACTCAGGCACTGTTCTGAGACAGCGAGCAACAGCTGTCAGATGGTTGGGGAAGAGGGATAGACCTTTCTCCATCAGTTTTGGGGCCCTTGTGACTCTCTCTTACTCTCTACTCCATAAGGGAGCAGTGAGAGGCTTCAGAAGAAGAGAGCCCAGCTGCTTAGGAAAAGCCAAGAGTGGTGAGGGAAGAGACAGCAGAGTCAACACATTTTTCACAGAAGGGGAGGAAAAGGGTCACACTCGTGCAGAGGCAGAAGGCAGATGGCCTCAATGTGGATGGCCCTTTATGTGGATGCCCATCCCTGAGAATGTCCCAATTTAATATTTTGTTCTCTCAACTCATTTTACAGGTAGACAAATTCCGCACTTCCAATTAATGGAATAATCAGGGAAAATCTCTGTCAGGATCCTATTACATTTTCTTTCACGTGAGCCCCATTTCTTAGTTTCTGTTGTGGAATAAGGTGATCCAGTCTAAATATCTATTACTATGTCCAGGCCATTAATAAAGCTGTTAAACAACACTGTACCCAGAGCAGATCCCTGTGGAACCCTACATGAGGCTTCCTCCAATCTGACATAATTCCATTAATAGTTGTTTTGTGTGAGGCTGTTTCATGGTAATTTTAATGGTAATTCTACTGAGTCCACATTTCTCCACATAGTCCCAAATCACATTCTGATAATTGGGTCAAAAGCCTTGCTCAAGTCCAGGTATATTATGTCTTCCACATTCCCTCATTGAGTTACCGTGTCAATGAAGAAAATCAAGCTATTTTGGCATGATTTGTTCTTAGTAAATCTGTGCTGCCTGCTAGTGATCATCCCTTCATCCGACAAGTATTGGCAAACTGAATGTTTTGTACATTGCTTTAGTACAGGGGTGAGCAAACTATAGCCTGCGGGCCAATCCAGCCTACAAGCTAATTTTTCCCGGCACCCCAAGCTCCCGGCTGGCGAAGCTGACCCCAGGCCTTCCCCAGCTGTCCCCTCCCCCACCTTCTCCGCTCTCCCAGAGCTTCAGCGTGCCGTGTCCAGGAGCGGCCCTGGACAGCGCTGCAGCGGCGTGACTTGGGCGGGGGACTCCTGCCACGTGGCCTGCTGGATCTCGCAGACCCACCCCCTTACTGTGACCAGTGCCAAAAGTTGCCTGATGGGCCACGGGCCAAAAGTTGCTGATCCCTGTTCTAAACTAATCCCTAAAACCAGACAATTCACTAAAAAGACTTAACTATCTGAAATAACAGAATAATCCTTTTTTTCTTAATATTTAAGAGCTGAACAAGTAGATAATTTAGATTTACAAAGGAATCTAAATAATTAATAATTCAAAAGAGGAATTCACTATTTTGAAATGTATTAAGATGTTTAAAATATCGAAACAATCCCACAGTTAACCTGTAAAGAAAAAGAGTATTGACAGTAAACATTTATATTGCAATAACACCCAAAGACTCCAGTCAGGATTGGATCCTTCTTGTGTTGGGCACTGTACAAATGTAACTACGATAAATCTGTGGGGGTGGGGGGGGAGGAGTAGGAGGTGGAGGAAGGGAGAGGATAAAATATAAAAGTCACAAATAGACAAAGGGTAGGGTATAGTGATCCAGCATACAAGCAAATGAATATGGTGAAGAACCGGCCCACCTGTGTTAATTCCATGTAGTGGTGGTAGGTTTTTGCCAGTTTTTGGTGTATATTTTTATATTTTACATTTTTAAACTGAAATTGATGGGACTACTCTTAGAGCAAGGTACTATTCATTTCAAGTAAAGGTTCCAGAATCTGACCCTTTGTGAATTAATGACAGTCTGGTCTTTTAGTCTGATTTAGGTATTTATCACTTTGGTATCTAAGCACCAGCCACGTAACAAAAGTAACAGTTAAAAAAAGGGGGAACTTTTATTTTTTCCTCTGTGTATATTTATTAAGAAAAACTTTTAAAATATATATTTATGTATATACATTAGTAATTTTCTTCTTGTCTTCAATGGAAGATTTATATCGATAGCAGTCAGTGAACAATTAACTCACCATCTCTTAAGTCTCAAAAAAAAAAGTTGTTTCTCAGATCATTTAAAAGAAAATAACACACATGTTCAAAATTCCCATGCAAACAGGACAAAACAACTGTCATCATTAATAAACTACTGTAAGTAAAAACTGAAACTAGTTTCTTCTTTACCTCAGTTACTTCCTGCCTAGAAGGTCAATGAAAAAATGTTAAGTCATCTTCTAGTCCTGCCACAATAAGCCCAGTTCTGCATTCCTTGTGTATTTAAATTTTTTATGGACTTTGTACTTTTATTTCATTGCAGGATCTGGCCCAAATAATCCCTGGGTAATCAAAAATGTATAAATAAATATAGCCACAGAGGACAGCTGAAAGCAGCCTTAAAGTATCAGAATCATCATATTACCAGTTATGTTTTAAAAATAATGTTTTGGTTTGGACAGCAATGTGTTTTGCATATGATATCTGTGACGTTTCACTCCATATGTTAATGGAAATATGCTTATGAGTGTGAATATAATGCAACTGGAATATGCTTTATGCACAAGGTCTCTTGGAAGTTATCATTACAAAGCTTATAATCTACCAAATGTGTTCAAGCTGTTTGTATGAATGTATCATTCTTGTATCTGAAGCTAGAAATATGAAGTACTGCTCTGAAGTCTACTGTAATTATGCAAAGTGTGGGCCATTAATAGTGGCTTGGAATCTTGATGACTCCCATTGACAAGGACATTTGGTGGTAAATGGCTCTGTTTACTTGCAAGCCTTCCTGGGGACTTGCAGGCCATCTTAAACCTTATGCTTTTCCATTTAGAAGGAGGGGTGGGGACCCAGAGAGAGTCAAAAGATTCCCATCTTGTGACAAAGATATTAAAGGGGGCTTCCAGTCATGAGAAAACCCTTAATTACCACCTGAGCTGGCACTAATAAGGACTGTACCAGGGGAAAGGATTGGGCCCGGACTAGGAAGGAGTCTAGTCTGTGAAAGAAACTTATTGGAACATCTCTGAGGGTGAGATTTACCTATATACAGTTTCTTAAGGTATTAGGCCTAGACTAGTGTGTTTTGTTTTATTTTGCTTGGTAACTTACTTTGTTTTCTCTGTTATTACTTGAAACCACTTCAATCCTACTTTTTATTCTTAATAAAATCACTTTTGTTTATTAGTAAACCTAGATTAAGTGAATGACACCTGGGGAAGCAAACAGCTGTGCATATCTCTCTATCAGTGTTATAGAGGGTGGACAATTTATGAGTTTACCCTGTATAAGCTTTATACAGAGTAAAACGGATTCATTTGGAGCTTGGATCCCATTGGGAGCTGAGTGTCTAGGTACTGGAGGGAGGAAACCTGCTGAGCTGTTTTTGGTTAAAGTCTGAAGCTTTGGGGTGTGCACCAGACCTGGGGCTGTGTTTCACCAGGCTACCATGTCTGGCTCAACAAGGCAGGGTTCTGGAGTCCCAAGCTGGCAGAGAAAATGGGCTCAGAGGTATTTCCCGCACATCAGAAGGCAGTCCAAAGGGGATCTCTGTGACCAAACCCATCACAATATCAATGGAACTACTCTTATGTTTTAAATTAAGCAGGTCTAAAGTGTATTGCAGAATGAGGCATCAGTGAGAAACATAGTGCTTGATCCTGTATCATTGAAGTTAATGGGAATGCTGCTATTTGACTTCAACTGGAGTAAGATCAGTCCCATAATAGTAAACTCACACAAATGCTAATCTTTATTTAAACAGCGGAAGCCATACTTGAAATAAACCAAATGCCTTAAACATTAACAGAAGGAGTTCTATCAAGCTACATTTAAATGAAGTGTTTGGCAGATTGGACTAGAGACAATGCCACCAGTCTGATATTTTTCTCCTGTATACTTGCAAAGCAAAATTTGTAGTTGGTGCCTCTCAAAATATGTGGTCAAAAAAGTAGAGCTCCCAAGTTCCAGTGTCATATTTGCTATCTCTTGAAAAGTAAAAACAGTATAAACCTGTAGATATCAATGCATTCTGTCTAGACTTTTTTATCTACTGTACTTGGCTTCCAAAACTCCAACTCTGCCCTGGAGAAAAAAAACAACGACATGCCCTGGGCAAAGCACTTATTGCAATGTAGTAATGATGTTTGGGGAGTTACTGACCTAGTTTCCTTAAAATATTTGTAATATATCTATAGACCGTGTTTTCCCCTCTGAAGCTAAGATCAGTTCAGTATCCTCAAATATTTGGATTATTCCCAGAACTCAAGAACAAATCCCTTGCAGCAAACATTCCACCATGCCCATCACTCTCTTCCCATTTTCTATTTTCCTTTCTTTAAAAAAAATCCACATACATACATACATATGTCCATGTCTTTGAATTATGTAATTCAGAATTTCAGAAAACATTATACCTACCATTTTCTTTTTTCACTCTTTCTGACTTTCTTCCTTTGCAAACACTAAGAATTCACGTAAACAGTCGTTTTATTGTTGAAAAGGACAATAAGAAAACAAAATAAAACTAAAGAGGTTATTTCCCTGTAATCTAGCAGTCCTTTTTGGTATTTACAGACAGACAGAAGAAGGCTGCATTCTATCACAGCCTGAATTTATAAACCTAACTTGATCGTCTTCTGAAGAATTTATGAATCATGGTTAAAAATCAGCTTTAGGCACTTCTGAGGGAAGAATCACATTTTGAAGCTACAAAGGTCCACTAAATAGCCCATGGGAAATGACCCTGCATCCCATTAAATATAAAAACTCACTACTGTAGGACTTTATGTCAGAGGTAAAACATTTCAGTTTCTGTTCCCTTCAAGTGTCAGAAAGCTCTCTCTGCCTAAATGCTTTATTAAGATTGAAGAAGCATACCAGATTTCTGCTTCTCAGGGAAAACGGTTTTCTTCTTTTTGAAAAACTTTTTTTCCTTTTTCTTTGAAAAAAAACTTTCTTCTTTTTCTTCATTCCCTTATATTCATTATTGTCCACTTTTTTAAAGCTTTTATCTTTCTTTTATCTATTTCATATGCCTGTGGCAAACACCATAGTTGTCTTCTTTCTATTCCAGGAATCAGTTAAAGTATACGCTTTATCTTAGTTGTGCCAGGTTGCTATTTTCCTATTTAAATGGCAGATATGGATTGAAAGTCAGATTTGAAGGTCAGGGAAATTATTTTTAGTTTATTGTGGTTTAGGTCTGCCCTGGCACTTTCTGCTTGATGAAGAGTGAAAAGCCCTGTTACATAGTTGAGAAACACTCTGGAATTCACATTTGACTTAATTATCTACACATCTTCAGAATATGATTGGTCCCACATTTATTTTGCTTAGTCTTTCTTTTATTTATAGTGTTTTCTAAAATTTTATCATAAATGGAAATCTACAATCACTTATGAGTGGCCCCATTGACTTTAAGAAGGCTACATATGTAATGAGCACTATTGTGAGTGGTGGCTAATAGAATAGAGCGTTGAATTCTTGATTTGTATTATACAATTCATAATGTATCAATAAGATTATTCTTAATCCTAGGAATGCTAGAAACAATATATCTTGTATCTGAACTTAAACAAAAATAGCACCAGATTCTTTACTGGTGTAAGTTTGGTGCAGAATCCCTGGGTGCATTGGCTTCATTGTGGAGCATGTCAATGACAAAGTTATTAACAAATTAAAGGAAGTTCAGAGACAAGAAAAAACAACAACAACGTGAAGGGGCCAAGACTAAATGACCAATTAGGAAAGGTAAAAAAAGCAGTAAAATATTTACAGCTTGACTAAGAGAAAATTAAGGGTCTCATTCCAGTCTATGTAGGAATAACATATACGAAGCAGAGAAAACTCCATTGTCCAAGGAATTCCCTCTCCAAATGCACACCACAAGAGTCAGTACTCCCTACTTGCCCATCTCTCCATTAGCCTCACATTTCATTTTCCAGACACAAAAATAAAAATTAATGTTAAGACTGAATTAGTTTAGATCAATAGTGATTAGCCATTCTGGCCTGAAGGCCAAACATAATATTTTTAAAAGGACAGGGGCCACAATCCATGCTTTGGGGAAGATTCCCTGTCCTGCTCTACTCTATTTCTGTCTCTCAGGCCATACAAAGAGAGCAGAAGCCACTCACAAGTCTTCTACTGCAGATCCCTTAGTGTAAGAGAATCTCCAGTAATCAGACAGCCAGTGTGTTGGTTCTTATGATGCCTTTCTCACATCTCCTGGTGTAGGGGACATGGCAGGGTGAGAAGAAGCATACTGAGGGCAGCAGGAATCATGGCAGCTAGAATGCAGTGTGCACCTATCTCCTGCTGGTATATGATCTCTTAGGGACCATTATTAATTGGCACAAGTTAGAGCAAGCAATTAGCACACAAGTCTGAATCAGACTCATAAGAAATAATCCTGTATTTCCATTGTCATAAGCTCCATTTAGCCTCCGGCCTGGCTAAGGAGCCAACGTGGAGATGCTTTGCCCTAGAATCTGCTTGTGAATGACTGTGCCTTCTCATATTACAGGAGCTACACTTACCTCTTAGTCTGTTGTGTGTGCACCAAGAGAGGGATTCTTCTTGTTATACACACATGTACCTCACGTGACTAGCTCCTGCACCTGCATAGGGCCAGGGACTGTGAGTTTAGACTGGTCCCTGAATTGTAAACTCATCATGGCCATGGACAGATTTTATTATTAATGCAACAGGGAGCAAGGACAGGCCTTCCATTTGTAAAACAGAATATATCATTAGTATTCTTGTTTGTTTAATTAGGGGACAGATACTGCAACAGATCATACGCAGGTTGACTCCTGTATCCATTCAGATGCATTTGCAAATCTGCCTTTAAATCTGAATGCAGAGCTGTGCAGAAGAGCAGTTGCATTGCTGCTGCTAAGGACTATGCATGGTCTTACATGGCTTAGATTGCAGATTTGATTTCCTCCTCTTTGGAACCTTTTTTTTATGCTAAAAGTTTTGCTAAGGATATTTCAATGTGTCTTGGGCGACACTTCAGCAACAAAAAGATAATGACATCTTATGATCAGCTATTACAAAAATTACATACTTAGTTCTTATACAGTGCTTTGCATCTGTAGCTCTCAGCTGGCTCTCCAAAATACAGGATCATTAGTCTCATTTTACAGTTTGGGAAACTGAGGCACGTAGCATGAAATAACTTTCCCAAAGTTATGTAACAGCTCATAAGCAGAGCCTGTAAGCTCTTTGGGGCAGGAACTGTTATATGTTTGTACAGTGCCTGTGGCCCCAATCTGGCTGAATGTTTAGGCATTGCTGTAACAGAAATGTTGAAAACAACCCATGTCACCTATAGAATCATAGAATCATAGCATATCAGGTTTGGAAAGGACCTCAGGAGGTCATCTCATCCAACCCCCCCTACTCAAAGCAAGACTCATCCTCAACTAAATCATCCCAGCCAGGGCTTTGTCAAGCCTGACCTTAAAAACCTCTAAGGAATGAGATTCCACCACCTTCTTAAGTAATCCATCCCAGAGCTTCAGAATCCTCCTAGTGAAAAAGTTTTTTCTAATATCCAACCTAAACCTCCCCCACTGCAACTTTAGATCATTGCTCCTTGTTCTGTCAACTGCTGCCACTGAGAACAGTCTAGATCCATCCTGTTTGGAATCTGACTTCTAGATAGTGACTTGTCCTACCTACTGGACCATGTTGCCTTCTATTTGCCCCTGATTCTTCTTGAAATTGTCCCCTTCAAGTATTCGGAGCATAACAGGTTTAAGAAAGAAGAATGGAAAAGGAAGTGAATGACCAGCAAAGCCTGGAAAATTTCCCATTAGTAGGAACTTATTTCAAGAAAGTGTGTGTGTGTGTGTGTGTGTGTGAGAGAGAGAGAGAGAGAGAGAGAGAGAGAGAAAGAGAGAGAGAAATTCATTTTTCCCCACTTATCTTTAAATACAAACTATGCTGTTTTCAGGATTAATCCAAAGCCCAGTGAAGTAAATGGAAAGACCTTTACAGTTTCCAATAGAGCAGATGGAGATTTTTAACCTGACCTGTAAAAAAAATCCTAACTGATGTGTTTGCTTGGAAATAAGCAGCTTTAAAAGCCTGGACATATTTCTAAGCATAAAACAGAGTTATGAGGAATATGTCTTTTTAACATAAAAGATAATATTTATAGATCTCACTTGGGATTAACCAAGCACCTCATCCACAAATTGATCAAACAAAAGAAGAATCAAAGGTAAATAAAATGTGACATATTATGTAGAAAGGAGGAAGTCTAGCAGCCCATCTGCAGTCTACCCATGTAAGAGACTTAGAGAAAAGCTCTGAAGTCACTGACACAAAATACGCCTGTAAATGTGCAGCCCAGCAAGCAACAACATATTGCTATTGAAAGTGTATCATATGTGTTCAGCATCTGGGCTCTGTAGCTAGCCTTCAATATGGAAAGAAGAAAGTTAGTATAATGTGATGCAGTATAATCTGGACTTCCTGTCCTTCTGTCGCAGCCTATCAGGACTCATTTTGCTTAACTTTTCTTTGACCTACAGAGACCTAATTTTTATTGCAGGCAAAATATGTCAGTGCATGCCACCATGGATATAAAAATCTGCCGGCAAAAATGGAAGCCTGATTTAAAAAATATATTAGAAAAGAAATGGAGAGGTCATAGAGATGAGCAATCAAAACAGTTGAAGGCATGGAGAGAACTGTGTCTGAGGGGGGACTAAAATATTAGAGCTGCTTAGTATATGGCCCTTTCTATTGATTTAAATGGTCTTTGGATCAGACCCTAAAAGAAGAGAAGAACAAGAGACGACACAATAGACAAAAATAATGACTGGTATAGAGAAGGTGAATTGGGCACTCCTATTTGCCTTTTCTCATAATATAAGAAGAAGGAAACAGCCAATGAACGTGGAAGTCACCCAGTAATTAATATGTGTCTGGAGGGGTGTCGCTAATAACCCAGGACATCATGACTGCCTGCAAATGACAGTATTTTCTGCTTCTTAGTGGACTTGGTTATGCACCCAAAGGAGATACTGGTTAGGGTGCATGGATGGAATTTTGTTATAGTTCTCCCATTATCCTCCATAATACCCATTATGTTCTGTTGTGTCAGAAGATTAAGTAATGCAACATTACACAATACAGCATGAAGCACTGTAAGCTTCACAGCACAATGCCAGCACTGAGATATAAACACTTTTTAAAAAAAGTCGGGTTTCTAATCTGTGCCAAGAGTTAGTCTAAAGTTGTCAGTCAGTAGGAGGTAGAACAATGAGACAGCTCCAGTATTCAGGAAATGATAGAAAAAGTGATTCCATAAATACTATATTTATATTATTTCCAATTAGTTTGACATATCTGGTCATACAACATGTTTGGTTAAGAGGATAGAAATAGAGCTAATTTATCCCTTTGTGTATTCCGGTGATGTTTGTACCTGCACGCTGCTATCTCTTGAGTGTGCTGTTTCAACCAGGATATGTTCTGGGATATGGAAGGGAATATGGCCAAGAGAGCATACTCAGCCAAAAGAACGTGCATTGCATTTTAAATTAATGAGCTCTCTTTCCTCCTCTTCATTTTTTTATAAATGGAAAGAAAAGGAAAGAATAAATGCTACCTATTTGGCCACACTCCACCTAACTTTTAGGAGTTGGAAACTTTTTGTGTAGCAGTTTGGGAATTTTGTTAATGTGAAAAAGACAGAAATTATGCTTTCAGCATGATTTATACCAAAAATACTACACATATTACCTATTTTTGAGATTAAACTGTACATAAAATATTTATATGCATTGACTTAGCACTTTCTTTATGGTGCTTTGGCTTCTACAGCAACAAAACAACTAATTTGGGAGGAAAGAAAAGCACTGTAATTTGACAAAGACTTTTTTCAGAGCAGTATTTAAAGATTGCAATTGCAGATTCTGCCATTCATATTCATCTTGAGCAGTGTCCTACTCTGTGAGTAGTCATGTTGATTTCAGTGAGCTGGATGTTTACTATTCAGTGTGAGTAAGAGTGGCAAGTGCTAGTCCTATATGTGTGTGTGTGTGCATGTATGTGTACGTACAGAGAAAGAGATATCTGCATAGAGCTGGTTCCAGATATGTATACATATGGGGTGACCGCTCTTTCTGTCATTTGCAGAGGGGAATAGTGACCTGAGAATGTAGTTGTGGCTGTAGCGGTAATAGTCCACTGAATAATTCTGCTTCCATCACACAGCTCTCCTCAGTGCACAGTTCAGTTACTTGAGCTAAGACGTGAGAAAAGGATTTGGCCTCCTATGAATAAATAGAACATCTAGAAAAAGTTACACAATGTTCATAGAATCATAGAAGAGTAGGGTTGGAAGAGACCTCAGAAGGGTCATCTAGTCCAATTCCCTGCTCAAAGCAGGACCAACCCCAACTAAGTCATCACAGCCTGGGGTTTGTCAAGCCGGGCATTTAAAACCTCTAAGGACAGAGATTCCACCACCTCCCTAGATAACCCATTCCATTGCTTCACCACCTGCTAATGAAATAGTTTTTCCTAATATCTAACTTAGATCTCCTCAATTGCAAATTGAAACCATTGCTTCTTGTTCTGTCATCTGCCACCACTGCTTGCTCCATCCTCTTTGGAACCCCTCTTCAGGTAGTTAAAAGCTGCTATCAAATCCTCCTCCAACCTTCTCTTCTGCAGACTAAATAAGCCTGGTTCCCACAGTCTCGCCTCATAAATCTTCTGCCCCTAATCATTTTCATTTTATTCTTATTTATTATTAATTATTATTATTATTTCAAGTGCATAATGCTTAATTTGGCAATGGTATAATTGTACACCATGCAGACAAATAGTTTGACAAGTATTTGTAAATAAATGTACTTATACATAAACTGGATCTCACTAGAAGCTATGATATAATGTGAATGTAGTTAAGGGAAATTATTGTAAGATTATTGGTCACATTAACGGATGGTAGAAACAGGTCTAATGCCATTCACTTTAGCAGTTTTGTCTGCTTGCATCAGGAAGGAATTTGGCCCTTAGTATTTTTTCATGCAAATTCACCAATATTTTTTTTTTACTAAGAAAATGAAAAATACATAAATAAAAGATTTACTGTTATTAGCATAATATTACTAAGAACAACATGTAGGGGAACTGATCATAGTCTTTGTATTAGCACATATTTCAGAGATATCCCAAATTATCTTTTTGTTAGTTTCCTTATTAATTCAGCTAGAGAAGACACATCGTTACAAGATTAAAACAGCATTATTATTGCTGGGCGATATGAAGCTTATTGGAAACAATAGTTGTGACAGCTATCTCTGAAAAAGAAAATTAAATATGTCTAAAGTAGTAATGATAAGGCTGTAGTCAGAATTCTTTTTAATCTACAGTAAAACAAGTAAGTGTTTTTTCTTTCATGTCCCTAAACCATACAAATATTAGACTAAATTGAACAAACTTTATGTGCACTATTCCAATGTTTCACTTACAGAAATGCAAGCTAGATTTTCCTAAATATATTCTGACATACTAGATTAGTCTTGAAAATATTGATTTTCATGTAGCACAAAAATAAAAATGTTTCCAAGAGGTAAGAATGAAAAGGACAAAGATGTTTTTATCTGAAGTGTTGTTATAGCCATGTTAGTCCCAGATTATTAGAAAGAGAAGGCGGGTGAAGTAATAACTTCTTTGGACCAAGTTCTGTTGGTGAAAGAGATAAGCGTTCAAGTTTACACAGAGCTTTTCTTCAGGTCTGAAGACCTCTGTAAGCTTGAAAGCTTGTCTCTTTCACCAACAGAAGTTGACCCAATAAAAGATATTACTTCACCCACTTTTTCTATGTAAAGATATTTTTAGTCCAAGTTTAACAAGCATGAAAAACTGTTTGTGTAACACTAACTTTAAGGCTGCAGAGTATGAGGTATATTATATACAAGCAAATTCTTTAAAATTGAATATAAAAATTATTGTATTACAGTGAAATTGTGCATGTTCCAGTTAATAACATCCTTGGTATACAAACCTGTTTTCACTTATTAGAGGATACTAGTGCAGTTTCTGTCACAGTCCTGAGTCTCAGGACAACTGCACCGGAGTTGTCCTGAGGAAAAAAAAAGCTTGGTCTTTCTGTGCACTGGAGACAGCCTACAAGCAATGGCTGCCACAGCCATGCAGAGACGTGGGTCCAAGTCACCTGGTACTGGATACTCCTTCTCTCCTTTTAGAATGCCAGTGGTTTTCCACTAAAAGACAAAGGGTTCCAGTCTTACCCAAGAACTATATAAGGCAGGGGAATGACATCATCATGGTTCTCCTCTGCCTCCCAACCCTAAAAGACATTGAAAGATGCCTGGAAGTAAGAACTGAATGACAGGAGGAAGGAAGAGAAGGACTGAGCCCAAGCTGGAAGGGCAGCCAGCTTGTAAGTAATACTAACTGTGGTTTCAAGCTGGAGACCAGTGTATCTGCCTTTCAAGACTTTCTGTAATCTGCCTGCAACAGTTTCTCAGGTGAGAAATTACTATTTGTAACCAGTTTCTTAAGTGAAACAAGTTTAGTTTGAGTGTTTGGTTTTATTTGCTTAGTAATTGGCTTTGTTCTGTTTGCTATCCCTTTAACAACTTAAAAATCTGCCTTTTATAGTTAATAAAAATTGTTTTGTTTCTTATTAAGCCCAGTTTCTGTAATTTCGAACTGGGGATAGGGGGAGTAAGAAGTCATGCACATCTCTCTTCACGGTGAGGGAGGAGGTGGATTTCATACTGTACCTTTGCGTCTGCACTCCAAGGGAGGTGGACACATGAGTGCTGGGGCAAGTCCCCTAAGCTGAGTCTTCCCAGAACTGATCTCAGTGTCTGTTTCATTCTGCAGTTGGATGTGGCACTGCCTGTGTGTGTGTGCTGGAGAAGGCTTAATAGCCTACCTCAGCAAGGCCGGTAGAAAGGGTCAAAGGGTGGCATAGCAGGTGGGCTCAGTAGTATCTCAGCACATCAGATGGCATCCTAATGGGTCCAACCCATCACACCAACTTTAGAGAGGGAAGCTTTTTGTGTGTTATGTCAGTTTGTTGAAACTTGTTATACTTCACAACTTCTGCCTGATTTTGCTTTCCATTTTGGAGTTCATGTAAACCTGATGCTTAAAGTGAAACTGAGGACTTCAAAATCTCTGGAATTGAGCCTGCAGATTTAGTTCCCCCAAACCTGTGCTACCTGAAACCAGCAAGTTTCACACATTTCTGGAAAGACACCTTCATTTTGTCCTTCGATATGCTGACATTGTGTGATATTTCCAAAAGGATTGCATTTGCCAGAGCTACAATGCAGAGATATTCTACTGCTGAACCCTGGGAAATATTTAAGAAATAGTTAAATCTAAATTGGGAGGAGGGTTACAGAGGTCAAAGTAGTTATGTAGTATATATAGAGTAGAAAGAGCAAATAAGCGGGAGGCTTTTAAAAATATATAAACAGTCTGTAAAGAGGCAGATTGAGGAGGGGTTATACAAATAAGCAGAAGAAAGTTAAAAGGATAATTAGAGGAGCAAAGGAATAATACTGAATGTCAAGTTGCATGGAATATTTCAATTAAGGACTCTTCAGCTATATCTTCAATAGACAGAGAAGTTCAAAGGTTAAATTGTGCCATTAAAAACAATGATGGGGGATCAGAGACAGGGCATAAGGAAATGGAAGATTTATAAACATTTAGCTTCTGCTATTACCGCCAAGGAATAAAATGGAAAGCTACGTGGTAGACAAATAACACATCCTGGAATAATGGATAGGTACAAGACAGCATGTATGTAATACTCGAAATGAATGTGATGGAGAAAGTACCAGGAGTACCAGATATTCTTAAGGAAATTAGGCCATAAATTAACGAGGATATATATATACACAAATGTCTGTGCATATACATTCTATTTAAAAGAAATACACTGATTGGGTTAAGCCCTCATTTAAAACTTTAGTCTCTCCCAGGTTTTAGGGACGTAAAATGTAAAACTTACCGTCATATTTACAGGACTTTCTTCCCCACTCACAAGCATGCAGTACTCCTTGGAAAAACAACAGAACAAAGCAACTCCTCTAGACAGAGTCTGTGCTCCCATCAATAGAGAGCATAGTCCAAGACAAAGCCCATCAAGTTCCCTTGTTGAATTTGAACTCCTAATCCAAACAGTCTACTTCCTATCAGCTCAGGGCGCTCCACCTTCCTCTAGCTAGCCCTTTCACAGTCCCTCCTTTTTATTAACACATTTATATGCACCACTTAATATGGTTTCCACAAACAAACTTCAAATGTTACACAATAAAATGTACAGCCAGACCCACACTGAGGCAAAATTATGAGATATCTAAATGAAGACTGCCAGAGCTAGCTTTTCTTTGGTCTGCCATAGGGAGAGAAGACAGCTTCATAGCCCTCTAAGTCTTTTAGCTCTGTGGCTTAAATCTATATTTATAAAATCGGTTTTTCTTCATAGTGCTTTACAAATATTAACTAGCATTAATTAATGTGGTAGCTGATATGTCATAATCCTGCATCCTGAAAAGTGGTAAAAATATCAGTATTCCATAAGAGATATTGTATGCACCATTATAGAGCAGTTAGCTTAACACCTAGAGTGAGGAAATATTTGAAACAATTTCACTGTATTTAGTAAGCGGAATCCCTTGAACATCAGTATTTGACTGGAAATTGCCCAGGAGATGGAGGAAGCCTCTGTATGTTAATTGGTAGAATTCTGCAAAGATATTTCTATCACAGAAGATAATAGAAATACAAAATGTTATAAAATTAGATTTTTTTTTTCACATTAGCATTTGTTATCTAGGCAGCACAACAGTTTTGGCAGCCTAGGGAAGTATGCAAGATGGAGAGAGTTAGTACTAACTGGTAAAAGTCATAAGGCTGCAGGAAGGGAACCAGTGGTCCATTACAGGGGCATTGGGTAAACATGTGTGAAGGAGGATTAAGAGCTGCAGTATGTCAGCTGGGAAAAGCCAGGTAAAGCCCCCTAACCAAACTGATGTAAACAGATTTAGTGTGTTGCCATAAAGAAAAACCTTATGTTTCGGACAGTTCATGTATCTTTATAACCATTTCACCTGCCCCTAATAATCATGAGTTTTGATAATGTGAAATATAAATTACTCATGCTGACAATGGATTTAAAAACCAAGGGATACAATCAAAAATTAAGGGGAGAAGACAGCCAAATCCACACTCAAAATTTGTATTGAAATAAAAGTGAGGAAAGCCTTAAGGACTCTTATTTGTAAAGCAGATAGAAATGTATTTCCTCAGATCAGATACCAGCACTGTCATGAAATATTAAAGCTTTGAGCTGGAAAAGCACCTAGGCATTAGATATAAATGAACATGCTAACAAGCCCAATTTATAAACTGTAAGTAAAATTTAAGTAGAACCATCATATTTAAAAGAGCAAGAAATATTCACATGGCACACATTTCACATGGCATATATTTCAAATGAAGACTACAGAATAAAAACGGCATGTATCAGTTAATGAGAGGAAATAAGAATATTTTATAACAGAGAGAGAGGCAAACATACAGAGTGTAGTAACTATACAGGAAAGAAGTATTAGAATAATCTTAAAGTTAGGAAGAGACTTTTTAGGGTCAGAAGTTGTTTCCTGTTCCACAGTTCTTATGTTCTTTATTTTTAAAAACTCCTGATGAAAAATCTTTAAACATTTATAGCTAGATTTTCACATGTGCTCAGCAACCAGTAGCTCCCACTGGGAACTGATCTCTTCTGAAAAGCTGCCCATTAGAGTGTATTATCTTCCAAAAAGTCCATGTGTGCAGTGATGAGATAGATATGCATGACTGTCCCAGGAACCGTGATTTGGACTTTTCACTTTATTTGCTTTCAGCCGGAGTACTGATCATGCTGTTGACAGCTATTATCAGTTCTTACAGGGGATTCTCAATTCCCTGGCTCTCTGCCATATTCTATTCATTCCCTATGCTCAGAGGAAACTATGTTGTAACGGTAACGTTTGGGAATCGAAGCCCCAAAAGGACATAATGGCCAGGAGATGGCTAAGAACCTACCTGGGATCTGATCTTCTGTGCAGCATTTTTATACAGAAGTACAAAAGATACGTAACAATCAAAGATTCATTAGTTTTTTTCAGTCATAAACCTTGTGAGAAACTACCGCTGAACTTATTTGGCCATGTGCAGCCTAATTAATTAAGATTGATTTGCCCTGCAAGTAGTTCCTTCACTTGATCACTCTTATATTCTTTGTGGGTTAAGAGAGTTCAGCTTCTGGCCAGGGCCCTCATCCTGCTGGGCATTGTACAAACACATAGTCCTGGCCCCAGAAAAGCTTCTCTGTGGGCTCTAGATTCTGGGCCTGAGTCTGTACTGCTTTGCACTATGTGCAGTTCTATAGATCTGTGCCAAGTGGGTACAGAACACACCCACTCTGATCGGGTAGTATTTTACATTCATTTTGCACACGTGCAAATGACTAT
Organism: Dermatemys mawii; assembly: GCA_007922305.1. Lineage (NCBI taxonomy): Eukaryota > Metazoa > Chordata > Testudines > Dermatemydidae > Dermatemys > Dermatemys mawii. The sequence goes on from ML677368.1 coordinate 3,153,227, forward strand.
ACAAAATGCAAGCGAGCGGGCGACCAGGTCTTGGCCTCTTCCTTAAAGAAATGTTTGAATGATGTTGCCAGATGGATGCACTGGGGTTATCTTACCTTCAGCTGTGATGCTTTGTTGCTGACAAAGCTTTTTGATATGAGGAACCTTGCTTCTCCTTTATCTCCTCCCTGGCATAGGGATTTGTTCAGCACAGAGGAGTCATGTTACAGATCCTAGCACTTTTGACCAAGCCTTTTCCATAGCAAGCCACATGTTGGCTGTGATACAAAAATACTTTTTCCACTTGTTCAGACTGCAGAGACTAGACTATGCCCTTATATATCTCAGGACAGCCTCACAACAAGAAAGTATGCCTTTGTCATTAAGAAACTTGATTATTATAGCTTCCTCTTAGCAGGGCTCACAGCAAGGCTTCTGAAGTGAGCAGAATGCAGCAGCTTATCTGCTTGATAGGTGAGCAACAGCTATCATATTATGCCAGTCATGTTCTTCACACTTCTAAAGTTGATGATTTACTATAAATCAGCACTGCTTTTTCAGAGCTCCTAATAATACGGGCCTCAGCTCTGTTCTTGACCCTCATTGTAAAAGGGTATCTGTGCTGTCCACACCATCCATTGTTTAAAGGTCTCACCATGTCCTCCTAAAGATGCAGACAACTGAGACTTTGCTCTGGTGCGCCCTCTATAGTATGTGGAACTTACCTTTCATGGAAACTGAGTCCAATATATCTCATCCCAGTTTTTAAAATCATCTAAGATTTTTTACCCAAAGGTGTTTGGGATTGTAACAGGGTTCACTTAGCACTTTGGCCCCTCCTGAGCCTGTCTTGGGAATTAGCTCTGCATTTGAGTATACCCCCTCTGGTGGTGTATTGACACCATGACTCCCACTCTTGGACCCACATCTCTCCAAGGACAGTGGCCACCCTCTTCAGTGACACAGCCCTCCAGTCATGCCACACACTGTGCTCCCCCCTTCTAGGGGACCTGCAGTCCACTGTTCAGCCACTTCCCACTAGTGACAAGCTGCAGTCCATGGTCTAGCCACCTTTTGTGCTGCTCCGGCACCCTCTTTACCCTTTATCAGGACCTCAGTCTGCAAATCCCAGGCAGCCAGCCAGGAGCTGTCTCTGGCTTCCTCCGCCCGTTTGCAGCACCGCTCTGTCCAGGGTGCTGGCAGTTCTCTTGGCCCTTCAAGAACACAGTCCTTCCTCTCTGTGCTCCCAGCAGAGAACTGTCTTCCTCTCTCCTGCAGCTCCCTGTTCATATGGGCCTACTTGGCTCTGATTGGCAGCTTCTCTCCGCCCTCCTCTGATTGGCTGCCTCTGGTGCAGCCTCCCTAGGGCTGCTTTTAACTTCATTTTTGCCAGTGAAGGGCAGCCGCACCATCACAGGGATAAAAATATATTATCTTTCCCTCTCATCCCTTTTTTTCTCATTTTTTTAGTATTAGATTCTGTCTTTTGCATTATGTATTTGAAATTTATGGTGAATTTAAATTATGTTGAATTACATATTAACATTTTATATTGCCTAGAAGTTCATCAGTGGGGCAGAAAACAAAAACAGTTTATAAATTAATTAATTAATAATTATTATCATTAAGGTTTTTATTTCAATGCCATTGATGGCAACAAAAAAATAACTATTACCCAACTTTAATATCTACTAAAACTATGTGGGAAGCTACCATAATTTTGCAAAGCTATTAATGTGAACAATGTATGCTAAAGGGTAAAATTTAGGCTTAAATCGGATTAAAGCACTGCTAATCTTCTTTTATCATAAAAGACAGGGGGGGAAACCTTGGATGCCCCTTATTCTTCTTGCTACATATCTTAGACCATTACTGCCAACCCATCAAATAAAAACTGCATCTCCTAGAAGCAAAAATTGCAAACACTACAAGTCATGTTGAAGTTGACATGAAAACAACCATTGCTGGCATATCTTGTCTTTTTACAGCTGACTATTCTCTCCCTGACATTTTTAGTAAAGTTGAGCAATATCCAGATTCCAACCTCGATACCAGTCGGCACAGCAACATTCATCTTAAGATGACATCTGTTGAGAATTTTTCAATAACTTAATGGTTATAAAGCATGTGAGGAGGGGGATAATAGAGGGATTATGACATAAAAATGCTAAAGCCCTTGTGGGGGAACTGCTGCACATAAAGTTTTGATTTGGTAATTCAGACTAATGTAGTTTGTAGTCCTCTAGAGAGAGGGCAATAATGGCGCACAATATGCTCTTAAACACTGATGCATAACGCATTGTGCTAGTGCCAAAAGGCACTGTACAATATAATTACAGAGAAAGGAGAAGTAGTAACTTGGGGAGTTGCTTTCACCAAGATCTAAATGCACAGGTGATAAACAATGATATTTCTTTACTCTCCATGTGCCTTAATCAATTAATAAACTGTTTTAGGAAAACATGTGTTTTTTTGTTAATACGGTAATATGGTAAATCTAAGAGTTGTACTTTTCCCAAAGATCAGTGTTGTGCAATAGCTCATGGATTACATTTAATCTTTTCAGTAGATTAACCCAGAGTATGTATAAAATATAGTATTGTTTGCCTTTGAATTCTGCTGAATTGAGTTGTCTGAAAGTATAAACACAATGAACACATGTAAACAGATGGTTCTTTATCCTTTATTAGAGAAAACAATATACATCTTTATTTCAAAAGAATAGATATTTTACCAATTTCTGGTATCTGATCTGAAAGATACAGATGCCTTTACTTGTACTTTCTTCCTTTTTGCTTATGATACTTTTAATCTGAATTGCATGAGCAGCTCAGTATAATGTGGAACATAACATTTAAAGAACAAAATATTTTTTGGATTACTTCTTCAATACTTCTAGAAGTTTGAATTAAAGGTGACAAACCTAATGTGTTTGAACAATAAATTATCTGTACTGGTACAGAGCAAAAAAAAATCTACTGTGCTTAATGATTTTATAGAAATTACATGTATCGATGATATTTCTTAATTCAAAAGGGCTCTGACAAATTTGAAAGACAGTTGCTATACAAATATGGAAATCTCTTTCTTTAGTGATTTTTAATCCCTCTCATGCATTTAAGAAAATGTCCTAGCTTTTTTCAAAAAAGCTTCCTCTCTTGAAGAGCCATAAAAAAGAAATAACAACTTTTGTGCATGTACACAAAGAGTCCAGTGTAATGGCCATTAAAATCAATGGAAAGACTCTCCCTGTCTGAAAGAGGCATTAGATAAATCCTTTAGTGTAAATACTTTAATCAAGAAGGACTGTATATCCTTCATTATGTGTCAGGATATGCTCAGAAAACGCTAGTTGTGAATTTTTTGACAAAATGCTTTTTTTTGCCAGAAAATGCTGATTTGCTGAAAATGAAACTTTTTGTGGAAACATACCAGATTTGACTAAATTTTGCTGGGAAACATTTCCCAGGTCCAGAATGGATTTATTTTTTTGGTCAAAACCAGAGAGGAGAATGGCCAGCCGCTTTGTGGTTGGAGCACTCCCTGTCATGTGGGAGACCTGGGGTCAAGTTTCTTCTCTGCCTGATTTAGATGAGAGTCTTAAATCGACTTCAAGGTAAATGGCTTTAACCATGGGATTACAGAAGCTCTTGTCTTATCCAAAGAATATTTAAGCTCTTATATAAAGTGAAATAGCTCCACCATGAGACAATGAAGGCGCTCAACTAACCTAGTGGTTAGGGCACTCATGTGGGATACGAAAAACCCATGTTCAGGTCACTGCTCTGAATCAGGTAGGACAGGCATGTGAAGTGAGGTCTTCCATGTGATAGGTAAGAGCCCTCATTAGGAGGCCCTTGCTCATTCTGAAGAGGAACTCTTTCTTTGGTTTGTTGTTGAAAATGTTCAAAAGAGTTTAGGTTCATACCAAAATCTGAAAGAGCTTTTCAGGATGAGAAATCTCCATCACCCCAACATTTTAAGCAAAATACATAGAATAACGGTATATAGAGATATTTGCAAGAGAAGGCCAGATCCTGAGGCTTCATTGTGCTGTTCTAGATTCTTGAGCTTTGGTAGGCAGGAATGTTGGAACCAGATGTGATCCACATTGCTGCATCTACTTTAGTTCTAGGTCTGTCTGGGTGCAGCAGAGAGGGCTGTAGCTAGAATGTTTTATGTCTCATAAGAGAATGGTGAATTGTTATGGTGTTTTCAGCTACAAAATATTCACAAAGCTCCAAGAAGAAGCTCCATTGTTTCACGTGTGGATTACAATGGCATTTATGTGTTGTTATAGCTGCTGTTTGGGTGTACTTTATTTGAATCAATACATTCAGTAATGTCACAGAAGAACAAATCCACTACCAGTATCTCTTCTTTCAGGATCTAATCTTTTAGTTATACTCAGATGTGTTTTTCTTACACACTGTTACTGCATACCATGTAACTTTTCTTTCTTGCTTGCTTGCTTTCCAGTCCTTCTCTGCTATGAGCCTAACTCAAAGTCCATTGAAGTCTATGGGAGTCTTTCAACTGAATTCAAAGGGTTTTAGATCAAGCCCTCTGCTGGGAATTTTATTTTCTCTCTTGAGTGCTTCTAAGAATTAGGTTGTTCTTTTAGGCAAAGCCCTGAACAAGAGGTGTTTATAGGCTGCATATACCCCCAGAGTATTCCTGGAAGTTCTTAGATCATAAGAATGGCCATACTGGGTCAGACCAATGGCCAATTAATCCCAGTATACTGTCTCATGACAGATGCTTAATTTTCTTAAGAGACTTTGGTAGGGGACCTTGCCAATGTCTTTCTGATAGTCCAAGAACACTGCATGACCATTGACCCCCTCAAAGGATTCTAATAGATTGGTGAGGCATGATTCCCTTTACAACATCTTCGTTGACTCTTCCCCAACAAATCGTGTTCATCTATGTATCTGTTAATTTTGTTCTTTACTATAATTTCAAGCAATTTGCCTGGTACTGTAGTTAGGCTTACAGGTCTGTAATTGTCAGAATCGTCTCTGGATCATTTTAAAAAAAGTCTCATTAGCTATCCTCCAGTCATCTGGTACATGGGATAATTTAAGTGTAGATTATATACCACTAATAGTAGTTCTGCAATTTCATGTTTCAGTTCCTTCAGAAGTCTTGGATGCATACCATCTGGTCCTGGTGACTTATTACTCTTTCATTCATCAAGTTGTTCCAAAACATTCTCTATTGCCACCTCAGTGTGGCACAGTTCCTCAAATTTTCTACCTAAAAAGAAGGGCTCAGGTGTGTGATTCTCTTTCACATCCTCTGCAGTGAAGACTGATGCAAAGAATTCCTTTATCTTCTCTGCAGTGGCCTTTTCTTCCCTGAATGTTCCTTTAGCACCTTGATTATCCAGTGGCGTCACTCGTTGTTGTTGTTAGTTTTTGTGTCTTTTGCTAGCTGCTCTTCACATTTATTTTGGCCTGCCTAATTATACTTTTGCATTTGACTTGCCAGAGTTCATGTTCCTTTCTATTTTCCTCTGTCAGATTTAAATTTCAATTTTTAAAGGATACTTTTTTGCCTCTAACAGCCTCTTTTACTCTGCTATTTAGCCATGCAGGCATTTTTTTTGTCCTCTTACTGTTTTTTTTTGTGTGTCTTGGGGGCGGGAGGGTGTACATTTAGTTGCTTCTCAGAGACATCCCTCTGAGACACACAGTTCCCTCCCTGCTACCCAGGGCAACAGTTCAGGGAAAAGTAAGCTACTGCAGTCCTTGGGAAGGTGCAGTTTACTTCTTAACTTGTGATTGGCCAGAAAGTGGTATGGCAAGGTTTCGCGTTCCCCTCCCCTAACCACTTTCTTGCAGTGGGGAAGTATCGGACATCAGTGGCTGCACTTGTAATCAAAGCCAAACCCTCAAGTCATATCACCAAAAATGGGGAGGAGTTGGGGTGCATGCTCATGGCTGAATAAAACAAAATTCATTCTGGTCCTAAATACATAGTTCCACCAAAAGCACCGTGTTGAGAGTGGCATACTTTATTTATGGAGGACAAGTTTTGTGATGCAAATTACATCATCTTTTTACAGTGGAATATTTTAGAGTAGAAATGAATGAAGGTCTATCCACACTTAAAATATAATAGGGAAAATTACATGGAATATGTGTAAATCTTTTTATGTTTTCTTTATATACAATATCATAATCCCTAGAATGACAATCTGCTATATTGTTCCATTGCCAAAGTGATGTCTACAAATGAGGGCTTAGGGAATAGCTGCAGGCTTTCTGCTGAACTCAGCCAACAAGCCACCATAGAGATTCTAGTCTGAGTTTCTGAATGAAGAGAGAAGCGGATTTAAACATGCAAAGATTCTTGTCTCCCTTCAATCACAGGAAAAACATTCCCCCCTACTTGCTCCTCCTTTTTTTTACAGACAATTTGAAACAGAATACAAAAACTAAAAAACTTGAATTAATATAGTACACAGAAAATTCATGATTTCAGCAGTCTTTTACCAGGCTGAAGTGAAGACGTGATAAATCGATCCCCGAGTGCTCTCCCTGTCAATTCCAGAACTCCACCACTGCGAGAGGAGGAAGCAGAGTTAACAGAGCAGTGGCAGTGGTCGACTTGCCGCCATGAGGACGCCCAGGTAAGTCAACCTAAGATAGGTATCTTAGGTCGACCCTCCCCCACCCCAGTGTAGACCTGGCTTAAGTGTCTAGCAGTTTGTGTGGCATCCATTAGTTCTTATTAAAAAAGGGTAAATTCCATATACAACAGAAAAGAATTTCAGCTATTTAGTGATTTCTGTAATAAAACCTATATACATTGAAGGCTAAATTGTTGCTTGGACTACTTGCAGAACCATAGGCAAGAGGGGAAATAAGAAAATCCTCTGTATGGGTTCCCTGCCCTTGCATTTTTGAAGTTAATGGAACTATGACAATTTACACCGCTGAAGATCAGCTCCCTTATCTTTGTTTCTGAAGTAATATAATTTGCACAGATATATCCTATCCACAAATATCAGCATGGGGACAAAACTCCCTGAGCATCTTTCCGTAATGATATATGTTTGCCTAGGCATGACTATTAGAGGTATTAGGAAATAATTATTATGATATTTAAAACACGGTAACTGTCAATTGCTAGGGAGCTTTGAAGGCCGTGGCTACTGAGAAATTCGTATATACCATAAAGAGCATGTATTTTCTTCTGAAAGAATAATAAACAAAAATTTATAATAGTCTTACACTGATTTCAAATTGCTTTTTGGGTTAGAATTGTGATAGCATAATACGACCAGAGTTTTGTGATGAAGTGTTATCCTGCATTCTAGGCTATTTCCAGTCAATCAGGATGCAGAATTGCCTTTTCGGAGCTGCCTATTTTATTTTATAAGAAAACAGTATTCCCTGAGAAGTCATTTGTTGCCAGTAGTTCTGCTTTGTTAGTTAACTATCTGAGGTGAATCCAAAACCAGTTATGGCTCAAACATAATTGCGAGGGTGCAAACAACTGATTTCAAAGGCAGTATTTCTGCTCTAACTTATATTCAATGGTTTATAACTGAGATGGTATATGTAAGAAAATAAGTTTGTAGCTGAAATACTGCAATGGAAAATGTGTCCCCAAGTCAAAAGGCAGGACCCACGCTATCAGGTTTATAATTAAGCAATAATCCCAAGAAACGCAGTCATTACCAGCAGTTAATGACTACTTTGTTGGTTAACAGCTCAATGTGAAGCTGAGGATTGTTAACACTCTATCAAACTCCTTGTTAAGTGTGCTAAGTTTTTATTTAAACACACTTGGATTGCAGCTGGAAAGCCATGGGGGGAATCAGGCATTTCCTGATGGCTAATGACCAATTTTTTTCCATCATTCAGAATACAGTGCACATTCCATTATATTTATATAATAGTTGTTAAGTACAGATGGCTAGTGCCACGCTATTTTGGTACTTTGTGTGACATGAAACTGACCTCAGTCATGTAAGGTACCTATGATTAAATTATATGTTTTTGGTCGCTGAAATCAAACTTCTGTGGCTTATTGAAAACTTTGTTCAATGCAAGATATGTTTAAGGGAATCCATAAAAACACATAGAATAGTAACAGTGAAATTAATAAGACAATACTTATATGTATCATTTTCTGAAGTGCTGAGCTGTGAGTGCTTAGCATCCCTGAAAATCATGCCTCTTCTGTATAATTCCCTGAATGCAGCTTAAAGGATGCCAGAATTTTATTTGAAAAACAATTATATCAACTGTAAAGGCATCTATTTTCTTGTTGGCAGTAATCAACAGTAAATATAATTTTAATCATAAACAAATTTCTTCTGATTGGTCAAAAAGGAAGGTATTTTACCTTATTGGTCAAACTGACTGGAAATTAATCTTATAAACCCTTCTGAGCTACTTCTTTGAGAGAAACTTTAGGTGAAAAGAAAAGTCATATTTCTGAAAGAATTGCTGTTTTGCTTTGGAATTGTTGGTGATTACTAGCCTTTTTCCTTTCTTACATGCCATACAGTAGATGTTATTTCAGCTATGGTTTACAGTAACCTACCAGTCAGAAAATGGAATTTTCAGTATCACCAAAGAAGAATTAAAACTCTGATATAGGCTACATGTTTTGAAGTGTGATAAGGAAAGGATAAGAGAAATGATATCATGTATTGGTTTGTTGACTTTGTTGAAATATCCACAACAATCAGTAGAGTCAAACAAATTCTGTCTAATCAACCCAATAACTTATTATCAAAAGAATCTATTTCTTTGTCACGTCTGTCAGAGTAATCTGGAATTCATTATCATACTAATGTCATGACTGGGCTCCTCTGGACCTCTGAGTTTTGTTTGTTGAAGAGCTTCCTGGGGCGTTTGGAGAAACAAAGAGCGCTCTTTGGAACATGAGGCATTCAGAGTGCCGTACAGATGGGCTCTGGCTCTTTGTTTCTCCCTGCCTGGGAGGCTGTTATGGGAAGCAGCCAACCTGCAGTCTGTCACAGTGAACATTGTCAAGTCATTGTGTACTTTTAATTGTTACTATGTACATGGAATCTGAAAGGTCGCTTTGGATATATAGTACAAGTGCACAGAGCCCTTTGCCAGACCAAACAGCTGTCCTGTGGTGTTCCCATATTCAGCTCCAGTCACCTTTTGCTCAGTGAAGGATCTTTCTGACAGAGCAATTAAAACATATGATTTATTTACTAAACAGTCAATAAGGAAATCTTAGAAATTCACTCATTCACTATTTCACTGTTTCCCATGTGGCTGTCTTAACAGGTCCTTTTATATTTAAGCAATTATTTCTGCCCCAATGATATTATAGACCTTGCAAGATTCATTAAAGAGCTGACAGCAAAGTACAATAACAAGCTCAAAACACAATCAAAGAGGTCAAAATGTATGCCATATTCTACTTTTAGATGTTTACAGATAAAATAAGTAGTTTTGGCTGGCCTGAAAGAGATGCATTAAATAAATTCATCTTTTCACTTAAGATGAGTGACTATTTCTTAGGCAGACTTTGCATACTTTGCCATATTTATCTGCAGTATAAAAGAATTAGCCTTATAGAAGAACTTAATTTTATAGGGTGTGTCTAACCCTCGGCAGTAGAAGTATTGCAAACCAGGAAGTTTACAAGACATGCTCAGTCTAAATATGCTAATACTTCCCCCCTCAGTGCATCTCACCATTGTTGGGGGGGAATCTTATTAGTAGTTATTGCACATTAATATAATGTTACTTCTTAAGTTTTACTAAGTAAATTTGGCCTAGATAGACCGGTGTGAGAGCCTTATAAATGCATGTATTAATAATTAAATGAATTATTCACAATGAATACTTATCTATTTTAAGGGAATATAGGAAAGAGATTTCAAGTTACCACACAATGTATGCTGTCCCAATGTGCAAGGTTTGAAGAATAGGCAGAAAAGTGTCTGATCAATCTCATATTGCATCACTTTACAATAGGCTAGTAAAACAAAAAATAGCTCAGGTGCTCAACAAAAGTCCTAACATAGAATTAATTGGATGCTGTCCACAATGTATACTAATATTTTATTTTATTTTATTAAAATTAGAATCTAAAATTAAGACATGATCAATAATGAATATAAACAGACATTTTTGTATCACAGTTCCTAGGATGCTACATGCATAATTTCTATCATGGTTAATAGGATTGTATGTAACTTCCAGAGCAGCACATTGAAAGATCGCCACAAACTCACATATTGGTGGTGAACTAAGTAATGTGTTTAATCTGAGGCTGGTTTCCAGTGGCATTTTTTGCTCAAGTAGGGTAAATAGTATACAGAAGAACAAAGAATCTATTTTAGGTACTTTTAAAAATAATCTGTATATAAAAAACGCTTCCTTCACTTTTTCTCATTTAACTGCACTAGCAACATTAAAGATCTGTAAAGACTGCTATCAATTAATTATTTATTATTTATTATTATTAATTATTATTTTATTTTATATTGCAGTAGAGCCTAGGGACTCCAGATATATCAGAGGACCCTGCTGTGATAGGCACTGTACACAAAGATAGATTAAAATCTATAGAGTGGAATCTTCTTAAAGAGAACTCTGTTCCAATTAATTTAATGGACTTCAACTTGGCCTTCACAAGAAAACTTTGTTGTGGTTAATAATGTCTTTTTTTCCTACTATGACACTAACACAAACCTGTCCATACACAAAAGCTCCTCAATCACCTTTCAGTCACGTTATTCTTTGTACTGTAAAACCTATACTTTTGTCAGGGTTTAACACCAATTCTCCTTCAAACATTTCCAAACCAGTGTGTATGGAGGTGACTGGCACGTACAGTGAGGTGTCACAATTGCATCAGCTTGCAAATCTTCTTTAGTTCTCTGGCTAAAAGTACCAATTCTGTCCCTCTGGCTGGGCCATCTCCACATTTGTCTCAACATAATCTCATGCTCCCTCCACTAAGATCCCCAGCTCGGGGAAATGGGAGCGTGACCAGCTTTAGTTTAGGCTGGGCTAATTTTTAAGGAAGGACATTAGTATAAAAAGAAATAAAACATTAGTATAAAGCATTTCTTTGGGCATTTGGACAATATAAGTTTGAATCTTTCAGAGATGAGTTGAATCTTTGTGAGCTACAATTGCCACATCATAATTTTTTTTAATGTTATGTTTTTGTCATACAGTCCTCTTTTAGTCACCTTGAATCTAAAATAGTTGAAGTAGGAGGTTACTTTAGTCATGGTAGATAATTTGCTAGTATCATAGACTGAAAAGGATAATGCATAACAAAACTCTAAAACTATACACCATTTTATACTCCTGCCAGAATGGAGGTTAATCACCCATTTATATTCATAATTTCCCCAGGCTGTGTCTAAAGTTCTTTCTGAATAAACAATAAATAGGACTTCGATTATAGCAAAGAGAGTCTTCACATGTCTGTAAAATGCCTATGGTGAGATTTTCAGAAGTGCTCAGTGTTGGTCTAGCTCTGAGACCACAGAAGTCAGTTATCAACGTAAGTGAAAGTGGAGTGCTTTTGAAAATTCCACTGCTCATGGTGGAAAGAGGGAGATTTAGTACCATGTACTTGTTGTCAGTATATCTTTTACAGCTTTTCTCTTGGAACTATTTTTTCAAGTTTTGCATAATATCCACTTCCAGAAAAAAAAACAGTAAAGGGGAATTTGGCCTCTAGTACTAATGAATAAAATGAGAAAACCGCTTCCCTGTAACAATAGTCTCAGTTCTCTTTTCCTTCACCTAAGTCTTCCCGTAGAAAGCTCAGGGGGGTGAATCCTCATATTCAGTAAAATCTGTATTGTGCTATATGAACTAAGGTCCCAATCCATACATATTCCAGTTAGTTGGAGTAAGGTCCAGAGGTGAAAGTAAGCCATTACGCCCCAGTACGGTGTACCGGCAAGAGCCGGTGTGCCGTACCGGGGCGCCCGGCTTTCCCAGGCTGCAATTTAAAGGGCCTGCAGTGGCTGGAGCCCCAGGCTCTTTAAATTGCTGCCAGAGCCCCAGTGCTGGAGCCCTGGAGTAGCAGCGGTGGGGCTCTGGGGGCTATTTAAAGGGTCGGGACTCCCACTGCCTCTGCTGCCTCATCCTTTAAATAGCTGCCGGAGCACTGCCGCCGCTTCCCCAGGACTCCGGCAGTTATTTGAACAGCCAGGGCGTTAGACTCTGGGGAGCCCCAGGCTCCTTAAATAGCCCCCAGAGCCCTTGGTGGGGGGGGCTCCTTGGGAAATTTTAAGGACCGGGGCTCCCTCTGCCTCTGCTGGCCTGGTTCTTTAAATAGCCACTGCTTTCTGAAGCGGCGGCTATTTAAAGAACTGGGGCTGCAGAGGCAGGGGAGCCCCAGTCCTTTAAATAGCTCCCAGAGCCCTTTAAATAGGAGCCCCATCACTACCCCAGGGCTCTGGGAGCTATTTAAAAGCATAGGTTTAATAGCCGCCACTTCAGAAAGCGGCGGCTATTAAAAGAACCAAGGCGGCAGAGGCAGAGGAGCCCGGGGACCTTTAAAGAGCCCACGTAGCCCCCCCAAGCTATTTAAGGGGCCCTGCGCTCCTCTTTAAATAACCGACAGAGTCCTGGGGTAGCGAAGGGGCTCTGCCACTATTTAAAGGGCCCTGAACCCCTGGGGTGCAGGCTGTTGGGGGAGAGAGGGAAGGGGAGAGACTTACCAGTATAGGGCAGGCTGGGGCTGGCTCTGACCCCCCCAGCCCTGCCCCTTCCGCCTGAGGCCCCACCCCTTCCGGGGGCAGAGTCGGCCCCCTGACCAGCACCGTACCGGTAAGTGCCTGTAGTTACTTTCACCCCTGGTAAGGTCACTTGCTTCTATGGGACGTCCCTAATGGTCCCTCACATTTTCATTATACTCTGGATTTTATTGGCAAGATCTGATAATAAAATGATGTGGGTTTTTAATAGCTTTACAAATATATAAGAATATGTTCCCTATGCTTTTCTGTTATGTGTTCCAGAAATACTCTCAACTTTCAAAATAACAACAAAAAAAGACCCCCGAGAAGTATGAAGTGGAAATCTATCAACTTCATGAAAAAGACTCATACCACAAGGACTCCTCGTTCTTTTTATAGATACAGACTAACATGGCTACCACTCTGAAACCTCTCAACTTTCAGTATTTGAGCATCCTAGAATAAAGTTTTACATTACACATTTCCAATAATATTTGACAATACCAATCAGATTTCACACCAAGGGAAATAATTATCCAGCTCTATATGTAAGATGTCAACAAGTCTACATCACAGCCTTAAAATCTGGAGGACTTTTCTGCAGGTCGTAACTGACTTGAAAATCTTTTGTTCTCTTCAGGCATTTGAATAACTTTTAGAACATTGTGTAATCTAAAATAACTATGAATTGGCTCTTTTAGTGTACCAGGACACAGAGGACAGAAGGGAATAATAATATCATCATGTAATATATTGATTGTATGTGGTTCCTCACTAAATTATAATAAAAATGTAACCTCAAAAATGGGTAAATGTACATTACTTGAAGGTTCTAAAAGTAAGTGAGCCTTCACAGAGGTTTGTATGTCATCACACCAGCCTGAGTGCATTGAGTCAGATTGTCTCTGCTGTAGATGAGGTGTCACTCTCTGATTGAGAATGACAGTTGTGTGGTAATGCTTATGCTGTCATGATCCTTGCTCATTTTCACTATCTGAAGGATATTTTAACTTTCAAAAATTCTTTGAACCTATGAGTCCCTGGAGAACTATCCATTAGACCCAACAAACTGAGTCTTGATACTTTTAAATATGATATAATGACAATTTTTTAAAAGAAATTATGTTTCAGTTTGGAACAAATTATTGACTCACACAATACTACATGACAAGTGAATTTTCTTAATTAATTAATTTAACGACAGTATACTGTAAAGATGTACTGTATATCAATTTCACAGACACTAATAAATATTGAGTATTAATGCAATTGAAATGAAATTCAAGAGTCTGAGTTCATTAAACCAAATAATTCTTATGAAATGGACTGTTTCATCTTCTCATTTATATTAAGAGGTCATAAACCCTATGCTATTTCACACCTTTATCAATGATCTGGAAGAAAACATAACTTCATCACTGACAAAGTTTGCAGGTGACACAAAAATTAGGGAAGTGGTAAATAATGAAGAACAGATTATTGATTCAGAGCAATATAGCCCATTTGGTAAACTGGGCACAAGGAAACAATATGTATTTTAATACAGCGAAATGTAAATGTATACACCTAGGAACAAAAAATGACAGCTGTATTTACAAGACAAGAGACTGTACAATGGGAAGCAGTGACTGAAAAGAAATTGGGGGCTGTGGTGGATAATCAGCTGAACATGAGCTCCATATGTGACATTGTGGCCAAAAGGGCTAACAGAATCCTGGAATTCAATAAACAGGAGAGTCTCAAGAGAGGTTATTTTATTTGTCATGGATGTGATCACAGCTGGAATACTGTGTCCACAACTCAAGCAGGCTGTTAAAATGGAAAGGGTTCACAGAAGAGTCACGAAAATGAGTAAAAGCTTAGAAAGCAGCCTTTGAGTAATAGACTTAAGGAGCTCAATTTATTTAACAAACAGAAGGTTAAGAGGTAACTTGATTATAGTCTACATGGGGAACAAATATTTAATAATGGGCTCTTCAGTCTAGCAGAGAAAGGTATAACATGGTCTAGTGGTTAGAAGTTGAAGCTAAACAAATTCAGACTGGAAATAAGGCATACATTTTTAATGGTGAGACTAATTGACCATTGAAATAATTTATCAAGTGTCATAGTGGATGACTGTCAATTTTTAAACCAAGATTTTATTTTTTTGAAAGATATGCTCCCAGAATTATTTATATCTACGGCCTCTGTTATACAGGAGGTCAGATTATGTTTCCTTCTGGCCTTAGAATCTACAAATATATGAATTGTATCTGTCTCAAAAGTAAATATCAATTATGACATCTTAAAGATAGTAAGCAGTAAGAATAAATGGATTCATGACATTATCTGAATATATTGCAGTCACTTTGGAGATTTGGTGCAAAATTATGGCTCTGCCTGCATTGGCCCACAAGGCATAGGAAAAGGTGCAGTGAGCCTAAAATATTTATTTATTATAGTAATGTGTGATTTAAAAATATCTGAACTAGATAGGCAAGAAGAGAGTGATCTCCTGTCATTGCATATCCAGTGTGGGAGCATGTGTAATTTCAGAAGCAAATTAATGGTAGAAAGGTAGGGAGGTGTCATTTGATTTATAAAAAAAAGCTACAAAATCATAATTTAATGGTGTGACTCTCTGGGGCATGGCGGGGGGACTGTCTGCCCTTACTGGCTCCAGCTCCAGGTCCTTGACTTGGTGGAAATTTTACAGATTACTGTAAATGGAAAAAGGGCTTCAAGTTGATTTGCCATGACTGGTAAAAAAGAAGCAGTTCAGTGGTATTGATTATCAGCTTTTTTTATTACAACAAAAGAATTGTAATGAGGCATTGATTAAGATATCAGAATCCATACTAAATTACTGGAATCCATCCACAAACAGTATGTATGTGCTAGTAAAACATACATTAGATAACATAATTAACAGATAATCCCAGATTAATTTATTACAAAATCCTTGTTTTTATTTTGGTCTTCATTGTTTTTAGGTATCAATGGGGAGACAATGAGAAACAACTAGAAGCTGAATCTTCTGAAAAAAACAACATGGTGGACCTGATTAAACGTAACTCTCAGTCACACCTTACTTGCTATATGAAGTTCAGCCATAAACTTAATTTGGTAAGACTGGAGAGGAAGTATATTGAACATGAGAAAAAAGTTCAAGAGCAGGACAAGTGGTAGGTGTGGGAAAGACTCACCTTATAATAGGTCCCATGTAGGGGGACCAGATGTCCCAATTTTATAGGGACAGTCCTGATTTGGGGGTCTTTTTCATATATAAGCTCCTATTATGCCCCCATCCCTTGTGCTGATTTTTCACATTTACTGTTTGGTCACCCTAGTCCTGTGGGATGTATTTTGAGAAGAATATCTACTTTATTTGTAGTAAGCCGGAAAGCTGATGGCAGGTGAGAACAGAATGAAGTAGTCACGCTTAGTTATAATGTTGCATAAAAATAAATTTAAGGGGGTGCATTGACCAAAAAGATAATCTCCCTCCCACACACAACATTATGGATTACTTGGAGTGCTTACACAAAGAATGTATGTCATGTGTTGCATCAAAATATAAAAGCAACAAAAACAAATACTGATTTTGCTACTGCAAATTTTGTAACTCAGCTGGAGTTCATAAATTGCCTTGCAGAGGCTCTAATTGATGGGAATGTGGTAGCAATGTCTGATGCAGGGGCTAAGAAAAGAGAAATATGTGCTTTGAATGGGATTAAAGAGGAATAAATGCTTAGCAGAAAAACTCTTAAAGCAGTTACGGAAGGAAGATGAACTGTGGGATATGGACATAGTTTATATAACTTCCCCAGAGGTAATCAAGCACCACCTAGATTCATTACATGCTGTTAAATACCAAAAAGGGACAATTTTAAAGCTACAGAATGAGCTTACTCTCACTGGCAATTCATCCGCAAATGACGGACCAAAGCACATTAATATTTTCATGAAAGCAGTCTTCAAAGATGAGATAGCTAAAGATGTCAGTCAAATGGATACCTTGGGTCATGACTTGCATGAAGCCTTCAAAACCCAAAGATTATCCAAGGCTCTGTCAATCTTTGGTCTCCATTCAGGAAAAACAGACTAAAGCTGTGCTCAAATGCAAAGAAGATAGTGTGATGGGGCAAGGCCAGATGGCTATAGGAGGGTGCTAGGGAACAGATATGTTAGTTCCAGGCTAAACAAATCCCTGGTACCTTTGGAATCAAATGGCAGTTGTTCAGGTTAATCAAGACACCTGGGGCCAATTAAGAAGCTTCTAGGAAGCAGTAGAAACAGCTAGCCTGATTGGGACACCTGAAGCCAATCAGGGAGTGGCTAAAACCAGTTAAAAACCTCCCAGTTAGTTAGGTGGGGGTGGATGTCAGGAGCTGTGGGAAGAAATTGTGCTGTTGGTGAGACTGAGTGATAGCCATATCTTATGCAAGGAAGGAAGCCCTGAGGTAAGGGTGAAGTGGAGTTTGAAGAAGTGGGGACTGCTGTGGGGAAGTAGCCCAGGGAATTGTATTATGTTTTGTGGCTAAAAGGTCAGCCATCTTAGCTGATACTATTAGGGTCCGTGGGCTGGAGCCCGGAGCAGAGGGTAGGCCTGGGCTCCCCTCTTTCTGCCTCCCCTAATTAATCACTGAGATTGGAAGACAACGGAGACTGTGCCAGGAGGGATAGCTTCTCCTCACTGGCTTATGATGAAAATGGCTCAGTACGCTGTGACCTTGTCTCTAGAGAGAGAAGGGCCACGTGGGGGGTCACAGTGAGCCTCTGAGGCTAGTGAAATCCACCAGGAAATGCAGAATCCATGAAGATAAGGACAGAGCTTTGTCACAATAGACAGAGTGAAGGTGGCGGGTACTACTACAGAACCGTAGACAGATTATTTTTTGCTCATCTCCAGATATCAGCATGATGTTGATCTACATGAGATTCTGGGAAAGTATGAGTTCTCTGTGGTACCACGATCAAAGTCTGAATGCAACAGAACAACCCATATATTCCAGGCAAAAAGCAAACTAAAGCACATCTTGCGTGGTCTCCCTAAGCCAGAATCTACTGACTATGTGACGAGCACCTTACACCAACAGAGACCTTTTACGTATCAGTCATAGATGGTGTGGCTGAGGTACAAGCTCAGAAACTTTTAACATCTACCAAGATTTTGCTGAACAATTCATTATAAGGCTACAGAGAAAATACTGGACCTATGACAAGTCCACCTCCTGTTTTACATGTATGCCGAGGAATCAATTAAAAATATTGCCAGAAACAAGAGATTCTATGGTATTGCATCTGTCCAGTACAAAACCATTGATTCTGTTTTTAAATATCAATGGGGAGACAAAGAGGTCTGAACTCCATTTGTTTCTGTGAACAGTAAACAGATGCCGTTGAAAAATGCTGCAAAACACAATTGGAAACCCATGAAATGCTGTGACAGAAAAAAATGTTGAATATAGGTATCTTGAGCCCATACCCATGATGCACTGTGATTCGTTCCACCTTCCCACAACTCCTAACTGTAGAAAGTAGAGAGTAGCACAGTGGGATAGCTACCCACAGTGCACTGTTCTCACTGTCAGTGCTATGACATCAACTGTGGACACACTCTGCCGACAGAAGGAGCATTGTGTGAACATGCTCAAACAAGGTAATTATACTAGTTTTTGATTGTTGCCTTAACTTGCATTGACAAAACTGTGTAGTGTAGAGGAAGGAATTCTTTCAGTACATGGAGCAGCTCTGATCAGCAGCATTGCCCAGGAGGGAAAGGAGTGAGGAAGGGCAGCCAATCCAAGGCAAATATCCCTATAGATTAGTGTTTTCCTCACAGACCTTTATGAGGCTTGGAAAACGTGCAGGCTAGGGGGAAATACACAGACTTAGCAGCCCTAAGTTGATGTCCCATTTTTTGGTAGCTCTTTTGCCAAACCAAAGAGTTCAAAAGGTGCCATATTAAAAATAAACAAGTCACTATATCCGTGTGACTGAAAATGGCTAATACATAAAGTTGATGGTAACTAAATATTTTTTTCAAACAAGTGAAATTAGCAGCAAAACTTAGTAACCAAGCCTTGAGAAGCCAAGGCAACTTCTAAAAATAGACAAAGCAAGTGTATACCAATTACAGCAAGTTATGTGTAAAATAAATACTTAGTATAATGAAGGCACGCATATTTAATACATTGAACTACTACATCATATTACTTTGCAAATACTGCTCACTAGGATTACAGAGTTAGAATTTGTCATTTTGACCCCTTTCTCGAAGACATTCTAAGATATTGTATATAATGAAATATTGCCTTTCTGAAAGTATAAATAAATAAAAGTTAGTTGTTATGCTAGTCACAATGCTAATGCATAATAGTCTCCACTTTTCAATTTACTGATTATTACTTTTTCAATTGATCTAATCTTTTAAATCAAAGGTGAATTCTTTGCTCTCTGTATCCACCAGCTACGGTAGTTTTATTTCATTCCAATTCATTTGCTGCCTCAAAAAAAAAAAAAAAAGAAAGAAAAAAAAAAGAAAGAAAGAAAGAAAAAAGGAAACCTACAGTGGGCAAAAATATATCAATTAAAAATTATGGTAAAAATAGTCTTTCAAGTGCAGTGCATGTCCCTGAGCTAGATTAGCATTGCTGTGAGCATGTTGCACTAGTCAGTTCATTGCCTGAGGAGAGTTTACAGGCAAAATTCATCTGCGCAGCTAGCACACATGAAAGACTCAGGCACAGGGTTGTGTTCATGGCCTGGAAACAACAAAACACCTGCTTGAAGTTGAGACAGAATAGCAAGTTGGATGGAGTTCAAAAGAACAGAATGATAATCACACACTGATTAACAAAAAAAGTGAATAACTGTAGTCCTTTGTCAACAGCTGACTTATTTGCATACTATCTTGCAGTGCCCAACAGGTTAGAACCCTTCAACTACACATGGACAAACAATAAAAAATGGAAGGAAAAAAAGCTTTAAGCCTGTATAACTCAAACACATTTCTATACATATTGTCTATGTTACATCTTCTTAGTGCTATGTAGGCTGATGTCCACAAGTATAGGACAAAACTCCACGAACTTTCTCTCCTCCCTCCTGCCCTCACAACTTAGATTTCCCCCATCTACCGTGCTCCAAAAAAGAGCCAAACAGCAAAAGACACAGTATATAATTCTGTTTGGCATAAATGGTTTTAATGTATTTGACAACAAACGACTGTATACTTTTAAACCAATTTGTTTCAACAGATGAAAGTGAATTTTAGATTCAGTCCACTAGAGCTGCTTTTGACTATGTAAGCTTTTTGAGGTTTATCAGTAAAAACCCCTTTAACAATCTACAATACCAGAACATAAAACATACAATGTGCTACCTTCATTTCATACTGGATGCCTTTTGTTTCATAACTGAGTTTTCCGTGCATACCATAGGTTTTATTTTACATTAATTTCAAAACTGAATGTCATCATGGTAAAGTGAGGACTTCTTTAGTCTTACCTTAACATTCCTAGTAAAGTAGTGAGGTATAACAAAGTGAAAACGGGAAATAAAATAAAAGTCAAAATTGTGGAATTGCTTTACGATATAAATGTAATATTCTTCCACAGGTATTTCTTTAACTAATTTCCTCCTTTTCTAGAATGCTGGTAAAAGTACAGGATAGACAACCCTGAAGACTAAACTCCTCCATTTACTACAGAAAAGGCACAGAATGGACAGCAATGGGGTAAGCATCATCCCCACGCTGCCTAGCTATGGCCTCACTCAGAATCCAAGGTAACATTTACTATGCCAGTTCAGCACTCAGCAACCCTTCAGTCAGTTACAACAAGAGTGCCAGATTGATAAGCAGTTTTGGGTTGTGGATTTCTAAGCACTGGAAACTGGACTAAAGCCAGTAGTTCAGATCAGATGGACCAAATAATGACCAGTAGATGGCAACTTCTCATCACTGCTTAAAAAGGACAAATTCACACTGGTGATTCAGAAGTGAAAGATTCCATATCCCATTACCAAAACTATGAACCATCTGCTTCCCCTAATAGCTTCTATTTTCATTTTTTGTTAATAAGAAATGAAGACTGTGAGCAGAATGACCATATACACTCCTTCTTCTGTTATATTGAGTACCTCAGGGCCAAATATTTAAAGGTGTTTAATTTAAGTGAAGAGTTAGGGACAAGGCATTTTTGAAAATCCCATTAGGTGTTGGTCTGCTTCCAAAGCCTACATAATTTTAAAAATCTGGTCCTTATTATCTCATGGACGCACATCAGTCAGCCATCTCAGCAGCCCCTGAGACACACATTTAGGTCTTCAACTTGCTCTCCAAGAAAGTGCAGTATAGTTGTACCTTTCTGATATTTATAGAGTTGTACATCCCTGATATTCCCCAGAGTGTTGCTCTCCATCCAGTTGGCCAAAGTTTACACTTCTTTGTTCCCTTAGTTCTGCCAGCCCCTTCAGGGAGATCCAATGAAAAAGCAAATGCTGTTTCAACCATGGCAGCAAAGTCTGATTCTAATATATGAAAATCCTCTTTGACTTACATTTTTGATTCAGTAAAATTTGTTTGGAAGATGACAAAGTGAGTTGTGTGGTTTGTATATCTTCTTTTCTGTGTAATTCTAAAGTCCAAATCTGGGCCAATTATCCTGTAAAACAGGTAGCCTCAAGACATGAAACTATTTTTAGCTATAGGGACCGGGAGGAGTATGAAGACACGTTGGGGGAGGTATTGAATTCTTCTGATGCAGCTGATAGCAAGCAGAGAACATGGAGAGAGACTACAAATGAAAGACTGAGTATGGATAGCCAGGAGAGGAAATGGGCAGGAGCAGATGATACAGCTTCTGGAGGACCAAACAGACATGTTAAGGCAGAAATTCACGAGTGCTTGCTTCTCCCTGAAGCCTATACAGAATGCCTGCCATGTCCTCCCCAAACTCCCCACACACATTGTTTGCATGTTCCTGGGCCACCCAGTACCCCATGCACTTTACCCCTAGACCCAGCTGTGAGAGCCTAATTTCAAAAAGTTCTTATGAATGTCATGTCCCTATTAGAAAATAGAGTCAGAAGAGAGAAAAACAAAGCATGTTTGTTTAGGTGTAACACTCATGGAAGAAAAGATGCCTTGCCTAATTCATGGCTACCCAGATAGAACTCCTTGTACACTCACAGAGCTGGAGGGATCCACACAGGAAAGTGACAGAGGGTACGTCTACACTGCAATATAAGCCCAGGGTTAGTGGACTTAAGTCAGCTGGTCCTGGGTTACATAACCTAGTGTTTAAGCATCTACCCTGGCTGTTAACCCTGGGATAAGAATTTTCAGAGTTAAAGTTGGGTCTCTGGCATCCACACTGCACCACACAGACCAAGGTCAAACCAAGCATATCTCAGACTCCCTAGTACCCTAAGCCGCTGTGCAGGAGGAAACCCTCAAGAGCAGAAGCTAAAGAAACAACAGACAGAGGCACTATTGTGAAAAGACTCACAATATTAATTCATACAAGTTAGATACATCGCTTTCTCTCTTTCCCTTGGCAGGCACATAGCACAGCAAGAGCTCTAACCATGATGAGTTCAGCCTGGAGGGGAGGGGGGCAAGATGGGACAAAGGGTAGCAGTGGTTTTACAGGGGTATCATTACAAGCATGTAGTGCTACTATTCTGAATAATGGCATAACTTTAAACAGCCAGGGGTGATAGCAGTTTAAATCTCGCCCCTGAGGGTAACCAAGGATACAAGGGTGCAGCTCCTGCATGCGTGTGGCCACAGCAGAGGTGAGCAAACTACGGCCCACAGGCCATATCTGGCCTGTGGGACCCTCCTGCCTGGCCCCTGAGTTCCTGGCCCAGGAGGCTAGCCCCCAGCTCCTCTCTGCTGTTCCCCCTTCCCCCACAGCCTCAGCTTACCATGCTGCTGGCACAATGCTCTGGGTGACGGGGCTGCGAGCTCTTGCCGAGCAGTGCAGTTGCAGAGTGGTGGCCTGAGCCAGTGCTCTGTGCTGCACAGTGGCATGGCTTGCTCCAGCTGGTAAGGGGGCAGGGAGCAGGTAGAGATTGGAGAGAGGACAGGGGAGTTTGGGATGGTGGTCAGGGAGTGGGGGTGTGGATAGGGGTATGGGTGGTCAGAGGGCAGGGAACAGGGGGGTTGAATTGGAGCACGGGTCCCGGGGCAGACAGAAAGGAGGGGGAGGGGGATTGGATGGGGCAAAGGGTGCAGTCAGGGGCAGGGGTTCCAGGGGCGGTCAGGGAGAAGGGGTGATTGGATGGGGCAGGAGTTCCAGGGGTGGCAGTCAGAAATGAGAGGATGGGTTGGATGGAGCGGCTCAGGGCAGTCAGGGGCGAGGTCCAGGTGTGGTCAGAGGACAGAGAGGGGTGGGTGGGGCAGGAGTCTCAGGGGGGACATCAGGGAACAGGAAACAAGGGGGCATCAGATGGGGGGCACAGACTGGGCCATGCCTGGCAGTTTGGGGAGGCACAGCCTCCCCTAACTGGCCCTCCATACAATTTTGGAAGCCTGATGTGGCCCTCAGGTCAAAAATTTTGCCCGGACCTGGACTACAGACTGGGTCCATATGCTGCTCTTCTGTGTGCTGTTTTGATGCCTGCAGAGGTGATTGCTGATTGGCACAGCAAAGTTTCTTACCATGAGGGAAAAAATAAGGGTGCCCTCCCAAGGAACCTTTGGCAGAGGATTGCAGAGTACCATCAGGAAAGTTTTCTAGAGATCACTATGGAGGATTCCTGGGACATCCCAGTGTGCATCAACAAACTTTTCTGCAGGGCCCCCACTGCCATGCAAACAGTGTTGGTTATTTCTAACCCTCTTTTATCCTGGAACAAATAAAAGCTTAGCTCTACCTCATGTCTCCCTGCAGTATCAAAGAACATTGAGTATTTATCAGTGCTCCTCTCTGCTTCATTGGGCATCCCAGAGCCAGAGAGCTTGGACTGGCTAGACCCCTCTGGAGTTAAAAAGAGGTCCTGGTTTGCCATGCCACTGGATACCCCTGTTGCCCATCCCCCCTCACTCATTCACCACTTTATCCTTGGGGTTCACTCCACTGGCCGTTACCTTCAACCCCCTCTTTCCTCCAAAGTATCCACAGGGCTTTTGGTGAAGAGGTGGGTTCACCACTAAGGATGGCATGCAGCTCCTTGAAGAAGTGGCATGTCTTCAGCATACTTCACAGGCTTTATGGTACACTTGCCTGAGCTACTTGATCCACAGCCTCCTCTCCCCACAGACCCAGAAGATCTAACAACTCCAGTGTACTGCATTTGCTGCAGAGTGCCAGCATAGTCAGCTGGTAAGATGTGATGTGAGCTGTCCATGCCAAGCAAAAAGGAAGTGGAATTTCAAAAATTCCCAGGCCTTTACAGGAGGAGGGGCACATGCCTGTGTACTTAGCTGCAGGGCATCAGACTTCAAAGTGGTGATCAGAGTCATCATAGGAATTGTGAGACACCTCCTGGAGGCCTTTTAGGATGACAAGCAACTCAGTGTCTACTCTGACACTGCACTGATGCAACCACTTCCCTAAAAAGTTTTATGCCTCTCGATGTGGTGGTTTTACGATCTCAGTGAAGCAGAAGAGTTAAATCAATGGGAGGAGCATTGCTGTGTGTACACCTCCATGGTTTTGTCACCAAAACATGGGTAAACATGGCCTTAGAAAAATATTTAGGGCCAAATTGTTCCTGGTACACACTGGCCCACACTGGGAGAGGTCCAAAACTGCCCAGCCACTCAGGAGGCACAGGCCTTTTCAGAGCTCTCCATCATGCAGGGGGAATGCACATGAAGCAGCATCCCCTGGCAGGGCAGGGGGGGACATGCTCCCCTCTTCTCTCCTAGCCTGATCTCCGCATTAGAACAGAGAAGGGAGCAGGATCTTTTCCCTTTGTGGGATGGTTTTCACCTTGTGGGATGCTAGGAGGGAGCATTTATTAAAGAGAAGTTATTATTTGTTAAACTGTTCATGACAGTGCTTATCCACCAAGCTATTTATTTTATTTTGTTAATATTCATGTCGATAAAAGGGTCTAGAATAACAATCCTGACAACTGTGGAGACCAAAGTCTTCTATGTATCTGTGGAATAGGAACATCTCAGACAGCAACAATGCTTTTGCACGCTAACCCCCTGTATATCTGAACCCTAACAAAATATGCCATATTCAGTTTCCAGTCCTCAGCCACTCTGCTGTAACAGCCAACAACTTGTCAGTTCAAACTGCCCACTTGAAAAAAAGTAAGTTCTTCATCTCCTTGAGGATGGTTGAGAGAATTTCCTAAATACAGAACAGAAATAAGTATTGAATATTTCTGTCTTTTCTGCATTGTTATTGTTAATTCTGGACCAATACCATTGTTAGGATTCCTTCTGTTCCTAATATACTTTAAAGAACTCCTTATTGTCCTTAACTCTGCTATCCATAACTTTCTCTGTGTATCCTTTTTCTTCCCTTATCAGTTTTCTACAATTCCTAGCTTTTGATTTATATTCATTACTATCAACTTCCCATTTTTCCATTTGTTATATATTATTATTTTTATTTTATATAATTATATTCATTTTTCCTCTAAACCAGGTCATTTATTTAACCACTATAGACTTCTTCTTTTATTATGGGACTGTGGCTTTTTCAGCATCTAGTAAAATGTTTTTAAATCATTCCAAAGTATCATTAAGATTTTTCTGATCAAATTCTTTTTTCCCAGCTGATTTTGCTCATTATTTTTTCAGTTTTGTGAAATTAGCCCTTTTAAAATACCAAGTATATACATCACTGGTCTGGACTTTATTCTGTGTGCACTTTATATATGTCATCAAGTCATTATAAATGTCATCAAGTCATGATCCAAATCGAACCTACCATTAATTTTTATTTCTGTTCTAAATTCCTCTTTATCTGTCAAAATGAGATCTAATATGAATTCCCCCATATTGGATCCAACAATTTTTGAATTAGGAAAGCATCATCTATAATGCTTGGAAATAACAAGGATGTTTTAGTACTGGCAGCATGAGACCCCCTGAATATGTCACTCATGTTGAAGCCCCCCATGATCATGAAGTTTTTGCCCTTACACATTATAGATAGGTGTGTAAAGGGCTCATTATCCTGATCCCTAGTGTGATTTGGTGGTTTGTAGTAGACACCAACTGATATACAACTTTGTGCTTTATCTGTCAGGGCATTGATCCTTAAATATTCAAGATCATTTTCTTGTGAGTTATCAGTGACTTGGAAACAGGCAATGCCATTTTTGACAAAGAGTGCCACTCCTCCACTCCTGTTGCCCACTTGAACCCACAAAAATAAGTTATAACCATTGATTTAAACTGTCAAATCATGGGAATCATCCGACTACATTTCAGTATTACACATTATATGAAATGTATGCTCATAAATGAGTAATTCAAATTCTTCTTGTTTGTTACCCAGACTCCTGGCATTTGCATATTGGCAATTGAAGAATTTCATCTCTTCTTGTTCTTTTCCTCAATTAATTTGTTCTCAACACCTTGATTTTTTGCTAAATGATTGCTCATATCTTCCCTCTTTTTACTATTCACTTTTGTTATTTGTTTAAAGCCCTCCTGATTTCTCTAGCCAGCCTGTACCCAAGCAGACTGATCCCCCTTCTAGTGAGGTGGAGGCCATCCAAACTGTACAACCTCCTCTTCCCATAGAAGCTGGATCAATGTTCCATAAAACCAAAACCCTCCATCATCTGCCACTTACCTAGCTAGCAGTTTACTTCCAAAATCTTTTCCCTTTTCTCTTCCTTTGCTCATGGAACAGGAAAGATCTCAGAAAAGATCACCTGGACATTCTTTTTCTTCAGCATGCTTCTAAGTTCCCTGACATCATCTACTATCAACAATCCTAATAGAAGAAAAAAAAACATTCTGGAAGGGACACGCGGAAAACCAACAGTGTGATGCCACCCAGAAACCTACCCAGTCTTAGAGTGACATCACATGTCTTGGCTCCAGGAAGGGAGTACATGTTTTCCACATGTCCCTTGCATAATGTTGTTTTTTTCCTAATCTTTTGATTGGAGAATTCTTTGTGAACAAGCTTTATTTTCTTACAGCTTGGACTGAGCTGCCATCCTCAGGTGTGTCCCATACATCTCTCTGTTCCCTTGGAGCAGCTGGTTCTCAAAACGTATCTTCCACAGCTTCCACTTTGAGGACCTGGTATCAGTTGAAAACTTTTAACTATGTGGAATTCCTCCTTGTCCTTTTTTCTCTGGTGGCCCCATCCTGTACATACTTGTCTATCATGTAGAATACGTCCTGCTTCTGAAGATTATAAAGGAAGTCAGAGAGGTATCCTCTCTGACTTCCTCTATCTCCTACCTACATCTTGGTGAATCAGCTTCTTTCTTCCTTGAACCTGGGGCACTGATGTTTCCTGAAAATGAGTGCCTAGGAATCGTTCCTCTTCTCTGATTATAAGTAGAATTTCTACTTTCTCCAATAATCCAAAAATCTTCTCCTTCAGCACAGCTATCAACTTGCATTTCATGCACATGGAAGTCCCTTCTGGTTTTAAGCATGAAAGAAAACATGGCACATCTTTTACAGATCACCAATACTGTTTCGTCACTGGCCATCTTGAGATTGCATGTAGGGCTGAACCTGGAAAATGGTTTGAAACTATAGTAAATAACAGAATTATCAGACACATAGATGAACATGATTTGTTGGGCAATAATCAACATGGCTTTTATAAAGGGAAATCATGTCTCGCCAGTCTATTAGAATTCTTTGAGGGGGTCAACAAACATGTGGACAAGAGAGACTCAGAGCATATAATGTATTTGGACTTTCAGAAACCTTTTGACAATGTCTCTCAACAAAGGCTCTTAAGCAAAGTAAGCAATTATGGGATAAGAGGAAAGTGGTTAAAAAACCAGAAAAAAGCTAGGAACTTTGAATGTTCTGTTCATTCCCTTCTTATTATATGTCATTGGCTGCTGTCGAAAGACAGGATACTGGGCTAGATGAACAATTGGTCTAACCCATTATGGCTGTTCTTATGCCCCTCACATTTCCTCGCTCAACTCCCTCTGAAACTCTCATATTAGCCACCTTTGTTCACCGCTTTCAAGTTTGTCTAGAAAGTGACTTTTTATGCCAAGTCTCCCTGGCTAGCTCCATTCTAACTTTTTTCCACTTACTAGACTAAAATCAGTCCTTGCATATGTGGGTTAAGCTCTATGCTAAACCACTTAAAGCCCCACATAAAATCCACTTATACCAGGACTGAATTTACACATTGGATGGAAAAATAGCTTGATGGTTCTAAAAGCCACAAAATGCTTTGCCTCACCAATCAACAATATCAGTATGTTGGTAATGTGCTGGAGTGCATTATTAATGATTATTAATTATTAGTAGTATTATTTTGGTATGTGAGTAATTTCAATCCACATCATTCCTTTCTTGCAAGATTATCATGTTAAACCTCATTATCTTCCTAGTTTTGGAATTAAAATCTTTATTTTTTTTTATCCTGATCCATACAGGAGAACTGAAACTAAGCAGATAGTCAGTTGCAGTGGATGATATGAGGTGATCTGATTCTTTATGAACAATTCCACATACTTGAAGAGATATTATATTACCAAACAAGGACAGATTAGAAAGACCCAAAGCATTGGCATAATTTCTCGTATCCATCACTTGCAATGATGGTGTTGACCTACCAATATAATACTGGAGATAATCAATCCTAATTTCCCTGGGAGAGAACAAACTTTATCTAGTCATGCTGTATCAGTAAGATCTATATAAGATCATAGGGAGTGGATCCAGCCAAAACGAAACAATTTTCCCCAGATCAATCATAAAAGCATATCCAAGTGTAAATGAAGAAACCAATAGAGAATGGAAGAAAACCACTCATCCACAGAAATTAATGGGAGCTCCTGCATTCACGTGGTTTGTGAGAAGACTGCCTACTGTGTAACTAGCCATCTGGCACATATAGTTTCATCACAAAAATATATTTTATATTAATTAACAAATCAGTTAATATTCAGGCAGTAGGAAAAGGTATTGCTCTGTCCACCAGGAGATAAAGTCCATTGCAAAAGAAAGAGCTCTATAGGGAAAACAGATTACAGTTCATCCATCCATTAGTTGGAGTCTGGCTTCTTTTCCCCAAAATTCATTCAACAAGTTCAGAAAGTGGACTTTAATAAGAACATAAGAACATAAGAAAGGCCGTACTGGGTCAGACCAAAGGTCCATCTAGCCCAGTGTCCTGTCTACCGACAGTGGCCAATGCCAGGTGCCCCGGAGTGAGTGAATCTAACAGGTAAAGATCAAGTGATCTCTCGCCTGCCATCCATCACCCCACTCTGACAAACAGAGGCTAGGGACACCATTCCTTACCCAGCCTGGCTAATAGCCATTAATGGACTTAGCCTCCATGAATTTATCCAGTTCTCTTTTAAACCCTGTTATAGTCCTAGTCTTCACAGCCTCCTCAGGCAAGGAGTTCCACAGGTTGACTGTGCGCTGTGTGAAGAAGAACTTCCTTTTATTTGTTTTAAACCTGCTGCCCACTAATTTCAATGGGTGGCCCCTAGTTCTGCTATTATGGGAACAAGTAAATAACTTTTCCTTATTCACTTTCTCCACGCCACTCATAATTTTATATACCTCTATCATATCTCCCCTTAGTCTCCTCTTTTCCAAGCTAAAAAGTCCTAGCCTCTTTAATCTCTCCTCATATGGGACCCATTCCAATCCCCTAATCATTTTAGTTGCCCTTCTTTGAACCTTTTAATGAATTAATCAAACTTAGCACGCTAGTTTACTACTTTCATAACAGATTTATGTACCTAGTATTCTATTCTCTACTTTATGTCATTTTTTCAAAAAAGCTCACCAATCCAGGACAAACATTTTAAAGAGTTATTTACACTGAAACTTCAGAAGATAAATATAATACAAAGTGCAAGAATAGACTCAAATATCTTTAGAAATAATTTTACTCTCTTGTCAGTGCTGAGTGACAGCTCTAATAAATTTCCTACATTTTAAGCAGACTTACATTTCACATGCATTTGCTTTCCACTCCTGAGCAGAGTGGAACATCTATTGTCAAATGCATAAAATAACATTAGAAATGCAAACTTAATGTAGCCAACGGTAATGCGTTATTTAAAACTTATGAGCCCGAATAAGGGCTTATTTTCTCCAAATTGAAATTTATAGTTTCATTTTAAAGTGCTAACTTGAATATTGATGGGGTTTAAGGCATGCTATTATAAAATGGGAATGAAAAACAAAGCAGGTAACTACCAGGCATAAAGCAGCTATTATGGTAATATATGGAAACTTATATAAAAACTGGATCCTAGTTATCTGTACTAATGATAAAGAACATACAGTGGAATTTGTGAGAAATGTATATGGAAGCCCACTGTGTCAAAGAATATACGTCAAAGAATTGTCCATTCCTAGCCTTAGAATCAAGATCTTAAAACAGATATCAATGACAGGAGACCAATTTCCAAAATGCAATTGCAGCAGAATGTGACTGATAGCTTTAGTCTCTGGTCCTTTGAAAATCTTTTTAACATTTTTTGTCTCCATTTCAACTCCGCACAAATGGAAAGAAAGGACACAAGGAGATGATTTCTCGGTAACTTTACTATACCACAGTTTTCCTTGAGACAGTTTTACATTGGACAGTTATGCAATAAATGACTATTTTAAAGTTAAATAAATTCACAGGAAACACAAAAGTAATAAATCCTGGGAATTTACAAACTATGCTTTCATTTTTATAGATATTATGAACTATGATAACTCTCTTCAGAAGGATATTTCAGTATCATCTGTTCAAATGTCTTTGAGAAATAGTGAGCCTTACTTTGAGTAAATGTTACAGGTTCCTTTAAAATAAATTCAAGAAAATACAGAGTATATCTAAAATAATAATAATTTGCACTTCTATTGTACTTGTCATCTGTGGATCAGAAAAGCAAGACAAACAAATTAATGCCCCACAAACACTCTGTGAGGAAAATATTATCAAGCCCACATTAGAGATGGGGAAATTGATGCTTAGGGGTTAATTGATTTGTCTAAAGTCACCCAGGAAGTCTATAATAGAGGCAAGAAAAGAACTCTCTCTCAGATCCTAAGATTGTGGTTTAACCACAAAGCCATCTTTCTTCCCAACAGAATTGCTAAATTCCTTAGGCAAAGACATAGTCTCCAGTCCTGAAAAGATTTATTCATATACTTAACTTTATGCACTATGAGTGTCAATGGGACCACTCACAATGTGTTAAATGAAGCATATGTATAAGTCTTTCCAGGATCCTCCAGCATAGGGGATATGCTGAGAAGATAATAAATGGTGGGAGGGAGTCATGGCCAAATTTATCTGGTTGATTGACTCACTGGGAGAGCATTAAATGTGCACATAGTTATTCACAGCCTTGAGGCTGCTCTACGTTTTGTCAGGGGCAATACTGACCCTTGGCAGTCCCATGGACTGTAGAAGCACAAAGATGGTGTCCAGCCTCTTTTTCCCTCCTTTTCTCAGCAGTTCTACTCCATGCCTCGTTGGTCTTCGAATGCCTTTTTGCTTCCCACAACTGACTCTGAGCACACACATAACCGTTAGGACTTCTTAATACATATGCACAAACTCTCACTGCTTCTACGCACACATATCTACACCTGCTTATTAACCTCCATTCTCCTCCCTTCGTAACCATTATGGGTATAGCAAAAATATGTGTGTTCTTAACTCAGGTTAGCTAATTCATCTTAAAATAGCAATAAAGACATGGAAACTTGCTTTTAATTCAAATTAGCCAGTTGAGTTCAATCCCAGGGTATCCGATAGGCTTTATCTAATACTGCTAACCCAGGTTACCTGATTGTGGCCTTGGATATCATTATCATATTCCTTATGCCACACATTAAAAGATTTAGAAAATATGACCTATAAGTAAAGGTTTAAAAAAACTGGGCTTGTTTAGTCTCAAGAAAAGAAAACCAAAAGGGAAGCTGATAGCAGTCTTCAAGTATGTTAAGAGTTGTTATGAAGCAGACAGTGATCAATTGTTCTCTGTGTCCAGTAAAGGTAGGACAAGAAGTAATGCTCTTAATCTGAAGCATGAGGGATTTAAACTAGATATTAGGGAAACTTTCTAACTATAAGGATAGTAAAATACAAGAACAGACTTCCAGGGGATGTTGTGGAATAGCTGTAACTGGAGACTTTTAAGAATAGTGTGGCAAAGCTCTGGCCTTGTCCCTGTGGGTCCTGCGCTTCCAGGCGGTTTGTGCTAGCCTCAGAGGCTCACTGCAGCCCTCCACGTAGCCCTTCTCTCTCTAGGCCAGGGTTACAGTCTACTGAGCCCTTTTCATCATCAGCCAGCAAAGCTATTGGTGAGAGGACTCCCACAGTTTCTGTTGTCCCTTTGGGCTTATTTCAGGACAGTATAACCTTCTGTCCTGCTAGAGGCCTGCCTTCCCCTTCCAGGAGGTGTTTCAGTAGTAGCAGGTTGGGGGGAACCTGGGCCCACCCTCTACTCCGGGTTCCAGCCCAGGGACCCTAATGGTAGTAGCTATTGGCAGCCAACCTTTCACTGACAGAGTTGCTACTTTTTCCCTGGGCTACTTCCCCACAGCTCTCCCACTTCTCCCTTACCTCCAGGTATCAAAAAGCTTCCTCTCCTCCAGCTCCTTTCTCCTTGGCCCCCCCACCTGACTAACTGGGAGGTTTTTAGTTGGTTTCAGCCAGCCCCTGATTGGCTTCAGGTGTCCCAATCAGGCTAGCTATTTCTGCTACTTTCTAGAAGGTTCCTGACTGGCCTGGAGTAGCCTTTGGCTATCCAGGGAACAGGGACATGCACATCCTGAGGCTGATATACCTGCCTTCCAGCACTCTCCTACACCCTTCTGGTCTGACTCCGTCACAATAGTTAGACAAATACCTGCCAAGGATAGTCTGGGCTTACTTGATCCTGCATCGGTGTGTGGGTATAAACTAGATGGCCTTTCAAGCCTTACATTTGTATGAATTAAACAACACCGGAATAACCTATTTATCTGTCTATCAAACATTTGCCATTCTTCACTCATCAAGTACTCGACACAATAGTTGAAGAAACATTACTGAAGAAATGCAAAACCTGGCATTTCTCTGTTGCTTCATTAGGTAGAAAGATTTGCTGGGTCTGGGTAGGTATGCACCTGACTTGTTTTTAAATTCTACATGTCCTTGATCCAGTCTACCTCAGAACCCTTGTTTTTCTCTCCTTAGCTATCCACTCTCTCTGCTAATCTAGCATATATTTCCTATCGCTCCCTTCAATCAGTCTCATGACTGTTAGCAGGACAACTTTCTCGTCTGCAACTCCTGGCCCCTAGAAAAGCCATCCTAGATCTGTACACTTCACCTACTCTACCCCTCTTTCAAATCTCATGGAAAAACAGCTCTTTCCCCAGCATCAATACTCTCTCTGTTATGTCTTTATTTGTAAAATTTTGTTTCATTTCAATGTATAATTAATTAAAACCCCTAATACAAAGGTTATGAACACTCCACCAATTATTTAAAATGACAAAATAGATACTGCTTAATCTGCTTGACCCATATATCAAGTAGCAGTTCAGAATTCGATATTAATATCCCCTTCATTTTCAAATCCTGCCTTCCAGGCCAGGTGAAACAAACAAATCCAGCTGCCTGCCCTTAAAGTTGAAAAATCCAGCCTATTGTGTACCAGCAGCATTTTAAGTGGCATTTGACTCTCTAAATAATTTTAGGTTTAAAGTTTCTATGAACTGTTGTTATATAAAATTAAGATTATTGTATTTTTCTTATGTTAGGGAATAACAGAAGGGCTATTGTTTTCAGTAAAGTACGAAGTCCAAATTCTTGATCTCAGACTCACAGTCACATTTTTTAATGGAGCTGCAGATATTTACCGGTTCATTTCAGAGTCTGAGAATTTAAAAGGAAAACAAACAAAAACCTTTATTAACTAAGCATTCACATCAAGAAGGATAGTACAAAAACTAAAAACAGTAAACAGGTATTCAGACTTGGTGTACATAAACTGAATAACTGGAATGATTGGTGAAGTTACAATCATTAGTTATCCAGAAGATCTTAGTACACAACACAGATTCACAGCATCTCTCTGATTGTGCCTCTGCTAGTGTTTTTTCCTGTGTTAGCAATGTTCATTTATGGAACCACTAATGTAGACTTGCCAGGTGCATTTTAACCATCATGTCATCTAACTGCTCTAGTGGTGGAGCAATACCACCACTATTGCAATTGCAGAAAAGATTAGGAAAAAAAAATCTAGTGGACAAGGCCTTTTAGTGTTCTCTATAAGATTTATTTTTAGGGCAGAATCCTAATACTTCTTGATATCTCTATCATTGGTAAATATTTTTTTTTTTGTATTTTACTACTGAGCAGTTACTTTTATAAACTTTAAACATTTGTAATAAACACTACAAACACAGTGAAACATGATACCTCCCCTTATATCTTCCCCTACACAGCCATCATTCAATGTCATGTCAAAGTTAAACTCTTCCAATCCATGATGCAGAATATTGTTTAACTAGAGATAGGCTGATACCATGAAGCTTAGACTCAAGTTGGGGTAACTAAATTGACTCCGAAGGTATAGGTGTTCTGATTTGACCAGTGACAGAAATAGGTCCCAACCATAAAATCTGCCTCTGGGTTCAGATTATGACCTCACCTGAAATTCAGGGGGCATTAAATTTTGGTTAAAATTATAGGAATAAATCTATTTGTGGAAACATCGATAAAATCCTTTGGAAAGTATGCTCTTTAATAAAGAAAGCAATATGCATTTTAACATATTCAATTAAAAGGAATTGGTTTAGTATAAGCCAATGAAAAACAAGACCCTCTCAAACACATTATAACTGTGAATTGTGTAGCTGGATCCTTTAGTGACCTAATGAAAAATTTATGGTGGACAGAGAAAAGAGGCAGCCATAACTGCAAATTCCTGTAGCTAGGGACAGCTCTGTCACTGTGGGCTTCAGTGAGACAGCTCTGGCCTAATTTCATCTGACTCTGAATGTGTGCAAATTGCAGGGAAATGTGAATTGACTACAGACTGAGAAAATCAGCAAAGACAGAAAATCATTGCAAATCACAGCCTTATCAATATTTTACCAAGGAAGGCCTAGACAACTTACTTCTAAAAAATAAATAAATAAAAAAACCCTCTGGTTTTCAGGAATTTTAACTGTGGGTTATAAAAGTTCATAAAAACAGTGCTGAATGTCAAGAATTTAAATCAGAACTCAGAACCTGCAGCGAGTTCATATGGATCCACATTTCATGAAATCAGCAATTACTTGTCTAAACGTAGTACACTTGGATAGCACAAAGCTTTCGTATAGTTTGTTATAAATAGGGTTCAAAACATTTATTTTAGTCACTGTGCCCTACCTATAGTATGGGGTTTTGCAATCATATATCTACTTGGCATTCACTAACACTGACATGACTGTGACCTTGAATTCACATGATACCATGAAAGTCCTTCCTGATACCCAGAAGCAAAAGGGCATGCTTTTGTTCCAGCCTCAATCATCTTCTGAAATCCCCATGGTGATGGCTCAAAAGTTTGGGAGCTTTTTTATGCTCCTTTTACTTTTAAAGGAAACAGGAAGTGGTCTCCAACCTTGACCTTTGACAGACCAAGTTCCCAATTTGATTAGCTTGAAGCCTTTGTCAAATATACTCCCCCCAGATATCAAAAGATTTTCTGTATACTTTGTTCTGTAATACATTTCATTTGGAATGGAAGAAAACAAAATAACAAAAATCAAACAAAAATGCTGGTTACCATTCATATTACTGTGCTAAACTAACTGAGAGAACACTGACAAACTCATTGTTTTTTATGTATTTTTGTGTTGTATCATTTGTGATTGTGCCTTTTAGGGGGAAAAAATAAACCAAGGATGTTGCCAATAGCTGAAATAGCAGGACCTCTACAGAAAATACGTCTTGGGAATGTCAAAAACTTATGAACAAATTAAAATGTCTCAGGCATACACAAGGTAACCACTTTAAACTCAGAAGTTCAAAATGTAGAACGGGGTCATGCTAGAGTTTATATATTTGTAAGGATGATTCCCTACCTACTTAGCAAACAGCCTGTTTATTCTGTCATTTCTACATAGAGTGTAGTGCTGAATCTTCTAATATCAAATTCACCAAATTAATAGGAAGCCTTGCTATCAATCTTACCTGTCTAACTCTTTTTTTTTTACAAAACGGTATTTAGATTTACACTCACTGTTACTATATTTTTCAAGAATAGAATTTTTATTTTGTGCTGATGTTTAACCATTACAGTCTTCTCTCTGCAGAGGCCAAAGTAGTCCATATCTGCATCCTGTCCCTCTCTATAATATCACCACATAGGAACCAGTGAAAATTTATCAGTATTCTGAAATGTCAAAAATAATCTTTAGACAAGTAAATCAAAAACAATAACAAAAAATCCCACCTTTTTCTTCCTTTCCCCTTCTTCTATTTTGTGAAGCTTCTTTTCTTTGTCATTTTAGGACTTCCCTGATATAAAGCTTCTGCAACCTGTCTTCCATCTCACTAACCTCCATTTTAAACATTTAATTTGACTATGAATCACAATTAGTTTTCAAGAAGTCCCTTTCTATAAGGATAAGAGGCAATATAAACTGTATTTGGTATTGAATCATGAATTCACATAAATTGTAACTGTTAGTTCAATGGTACCATTAAAATCCTTTTTGGTTCCCAGAAGTGAAAGTTTTCTAATAACATTCTCATCACAAAACATTGCCATGTGCAGAGAACAGAGAAGGAAGCAAAATCTCTGTGTTGCCTCAGCAGTAAACTATATTTTCCCTAAATCAGGCTCCCCCTGGCATCCTCTCTATATTCCATGTTGATTTGTTCAGCTTACACTGTTTGAATTTCCCAATAATGACTGAATAGCGGATGAGTGTTTTTGATAACTTACTTGAGAGTTATCTTGCCAGTGTTGGTTAGAAGTATAACAACCTTCTGAGCTGCACAACTTCTGAGTTCCACATGACGAGATTTATGATGATGATTGTGATGATGACTATTTCTCAGCTAATCTTGTAAAGCTTTCATTGAAAAAAAAGTAAAATAAAATAAAATAAATAATATAAATAAATAAGCAGCAAAGAGAGGGGAAAAAATAACAGCAGTTTTCAGGCCTGTAATCACAGCAGTGGCTGCCCCTGCCCGTGTCTAATGTAAGGGTTATGGAATATCATAATCCCTTCTCTGAGCTCCTTTACAGCAGCAGTGATGACTAAATTTCTTGTGTCTTATCACACTGTCACAGACTGGAACTAGGAGAAGGAACTCCGAAGAAAACACAGCATGAAAACTAGAGAGCAGATGATCAGATTAACTGCTATTGGATTTGTTAGCAGGGCCACAATCTGACTGAAACAGGTTTGATTCCAAGGCCCATCAATGTTTAACCCCCCTCCCCATCGCCTTATCCCTGTCACACCATTATTTATTTTTAAAAAATATATATCCACCCCCATCCACATAGATACACATCCTTTTACTCATTTAAAATCACCGTGGAAAAGGATGAGGTTAATAGTTAACACCTTCCCCTTCCAGGGGTGGTATCAGACGAGTTGGTAGATTTCATGTAAGAGGCTCCATCTATAATACTGCCCCCCATCCACCTTCCATAAAAGTAGCATTCCTTTGCTATTCAGTGAGATCTACTCTGTGACACAAGGAATCTGCAGCAGGGCTTAAACTTCCTCTGCTTGTACTAACTACATGAACCTCTCTGATATTTGTGCTACTGAATGTAAAAGAAGCATGCCAGATCAAATTCAGGACTGTCATATGGGATATCACTACCACTGCATTGGGTAAGACATTTATTCTATTGGAAATCAGTAACTTATATTTATCATGAAAAATGAACAGAGAAAACAAACTTCAACTTTATAAATTATGGAAATTATAAAAAGCCTGAGTGCATGCCTACTAATTTAATCCCTCAAAGTACTATGGTGCCTTGGGAAAAAAAGTCCAAAGGAAAAGTCAGACACTAGAAAAGTTTTAATTATATAGTCCTTTTTTAAAATAAAACAATTATAACAAATCTCAAATGATATTTTTTCTCCCACAAACTACTATAGGAAAATCAAGAGAAGCACAAAGTACAGTAAACTTGTTAAAATGACACACTAACCCCCAAAACCAGAATTTTGGTATAGTTTTTTTTAACTGCTGTTAAAATGGAAATTCTGATGCTGACTGCTCTCCATAATATACATGTGCCACGTTAGAGGCAGGGGCAGAGTTGGTGGTACAATTTGGGACATATGGTCAAGAAGTTCGTCAGATACTGTCCCCCTCTCACCCTTCCCCTCTTCCCCTGAATAAGGAGCTGATTTTAATATTCAAAATGCTCTACTATCCACATACCCCAGGAAAGTGTCTTGAAAATTGGTATGCCACAATAGAATCTGAATTAGAGTTTGTGGTGCAAATTTGGAGTAATTTGATCAAGAGATTCCCAATATACATTCCCAAACAAAATGTCTCTCTTAATTTTCAGCATGCTATACATTCCATGTCCATGGTAAGATTATCTTGAAATGGGCATGCTACCACAAAGGCAGGGGTAGACTTTGGGAAAGGTTGGCAGACAAACTCCTATTGAGATGAACGAGTCAGAACTCTTAGAACTATTGTGTCAAGCTGTATTAATCTTCATGGGATGTTCTCATTCATCTGAAATGATTCCACTGAGATGAGTGTGCCACTTCATACCCCTACAATCCTTTTGTGGTGAAGAGAGTGTTGCAGAGCCCCTAGTCCATGCACTAGCCTCTGAAATGGAGTATAGATTCTGAAACGCCTTTCTACTCCCCATTGTTGCCTTCAGATGGTAGATGTGCTCCTCACAGCCATTAGTTAGGATCTTCCTTTCTTCCCACAGCCCTTCCAGCCTACATGGGGGTAGGAAGGAGCCAGGAGGAGGCCATAGCTGATATCTGAGTCAGAGTCAGATGTTCCCAAGAAGGGTCCTTTTGTCCACTATTCATGGTACCCACCAGTTATCCCCCTTCACTACCTCCACTTCTTTGAAAATTCATGGCCCCAAAACTTTGTTAACATAGTTAGTTTACCAACATGCCTTATATCCTTCCAGAATATCAAATATCCCTATACTTAGAGTTCTGAAAACCAGGAAATACAGCACCATGATACACACCAGGCCTGTCCCACAACCTTAGCTTTGGCCCTGGAACTGGCAAGAGCCACTGGGAAAATACCTTTTCCCTAGGGATATACTATTTATCCAGCATTGCCTTATAATAAGCAGACATAAAATTATAGAACTGGAAGGGACCTTGAGAGGTCATCCAGTCCAGTCCCCTGCACTGAAAGCAGGACTAAGTATTATCTAGACCATCTCTGATAGGTGTTTGTCCAACCTGCTCTTAAAAATACCCAATGATGGAGAGATTCCACAACCTCCCTAGACAATTTATTCCAGTGGTTAACCATTCTGACAGTTAGGAAGATTTTCCTAATGTCCAGTCTAAACTGCCCTTGCTGCAATTTAAGTCCATTGTTTCTTATCTT
The DNA here is from genome assembly GCA_007922305.1 of Dermatemys mawii. Classification (NCBI taxonomy): domain Eukaryota; kingdom Metazoa; phylum Chordata; order Testudines; family Dermatemydidae; genus Dermatemys; species Dermatemys mawii. The sequence continues at coordinate 3,192,638 of ML677368.1, forward strand.
GTCCTCAGAGGTTAAGAGGAACAATTTTTCTCCCTCCTCCTTGTAATGACCTTTTATGTACTTGAAAACTGTTATCATGTCCCCTCTCAGTCTTCTCTTCTCCAGACTAAACAAACCCAGTTTGTTCAATCTTCTTTTATAGGTCATGTTTTCTGGATCTTTAATCATTTCTGTTGCTCTTCTCTGGACTTTCTCCATTTTTTCCTGAAATGTGCCACCTAGAACTGGACACAATACTCCAGTTGAGGCCTGATCAGTGCAGAGTACAACAGAAGAATTACTTCTCATGTCTTGGTCACAATACTTCTGCTAACGCATCCCAGAATTATGTCTGCTTTTTTTGCAACAGCATTACAATCTTGACTCATATTTAGCTTGTGATCCACTATAACCCACAGATCCCTTTCCGCAGTACTCCTTCCTATGCAGTCATTTCCCATTTTGAATGTGTGCAACTGATTGTTCCTTCCTAAGTGGAGAACTTTGCATTTGTCCTTATTACATTTCATCCTATTTACTTCAGACCATTTCTCTAGTTTGTCCGGATCATTTTGAATTTCAATCCTATCTTCCAAAGCATTTGCAACCCCACCCAGTTTAGTATAGTCCTCAAACTTTATAAGTGTACTCTCTATGCCAGGGGTAGGCAAACTACGGCCCGTGGGCCACATGTGGCCCACTGGCTCTTTTCACCCGGCCCGCGAGCTTGGGCTCAGAGGCGGGGCCACTGGCCCCGTCCTCCCGGCCCAGGGTGCCGGGCGAGTGTAGCAAGCCACGCGGCCCCGCGCTTTCAAGCCGGGCGAGGGGGGCCAGCCAAGTGCCGCCTGCCGTGGGGTCCCGTGCTACCAAGCTGGGCACCGGGAATGCCACCAACCGCGGGGCTCTGGGGCCGGGGAACCAAGAGTACCGCCTGCAGTGGCGCCCATGCTCCCGGGCTGTGGCGCCGGGGCCAGGCCAAGCGCTGCCTGCTGCAGGGTCCCGTGCTTCCAGGCCACACCGCTGGGGCCAGGCCGAGCGCTGCCAACTGCAGGGCCCCACTCTCCAGGGATGAGGCACCAGGGCCAGGCTGGGCACTGCCCGCTGTGGTGCCTGCGCTCTCTGGCCGGGGCTGGGCTGATCGCTGCCAGCCATGGGGCCCAGCGGTGCCAGGCGCCAGGTTAAGTGCTGCCCGCCGTGGTGCCCCAGGCTCCCTGGCCGACGCCGGGCCGATCCGCCAGCCACAGGGCCCCGCGCCTGCCTGAGCACAGTAAGTGGCAGCAGGGGCTTAGGTAGTGGGGTCCTGGGGGGTGGTTGTTGGGGGTTGGTGGGGTCCTGGGAGGTAGTGGTTAGAGAGGGGGTCTCAGGAGGGGACAGTTAGGAAACAAAGATCAGGGGGGCTTCCATAGGGGGTGGGGTCCCCGGGGTGATTGTTAGGGATGGGGGGGGAGTCAAGGGGGTCAGGGAACAAACAGCAAGGGGGCTTGATAGGGGGTTGGGTCCTGGGGGTGGCAGTTAGAATGGAGGAGGTCTAAAGAGGGGGCAATCAGGAATGGAGGGGTGGATGGGTTGAGGGTTCTCAGGGGGGCAGTCAGGCAGCGGGAAGTGGGTGGGAGTTGGGTAGGAGGCAGGGGCAGGCTGTTTGGGAAGGCACAGCCTTCCCTACCCGGCCCTCCGCACAGTTTTGAAACCTAATGTGGCCCTCGGCCCAAAAAGTTTGCCCACCCCTGCTCTATGCCATTATCTAAATCATTGATGAAGATATTGAAGAGAACCAGACCCAGAACCGATCCTTGAGGGACCCCACTTCTTATGCCCTTCCAGGATGAATGTGAACCATTGATTACTCTCTGAGAATTATTTTCCAATCAGTTATGCACCCACCTTACAGTAGTTGAATCTAGGTCGTATTTCCCTAGTTTGTTTATGAGAAGGTTATGCAAGACAGTATCAAAAGCTTTACTGAAGTCAAGATATACCACATCTACCACTTCCCCACTATCCACAATACTTGTTACCCTGTCAAAGAAAGCAATCAGGTTAGTTTGACATGATTTGTTCTTGACAAATCCATGCTGACTGTTATTTATCACCTTATTATCTTCAAGGTGTTTACAGATTGATTGCTTAATTATTTGCTCCATTATCATTCTGGGTACAGAAGTGAAGCTGACTGATCTGTAATTTCCTGGGTTGTCAAAAAGGAGATCTAGCAGTATCTGATCAGATCTACTGACTCTACACCTATGTAACTGTGTTTTTGTGAACCACAACTGAGGATGCCAAATTCAGGACAAACTACTGAGAAATAGGGCAGGCACACCCCAAGTCTGCTGGCTAATCTCCTGTAGTATACACCAAACTAGCAACAAAAGTAAACTTCTGTTTCACACACTGACTAACAAGAAGTCATAAAAACAGTTTTGTTAGGTATTCCCATCCTTGTATTACCACTGAAAACGCTGGATTTAAAGGTGAGTCATTCTTTATCACCAGTCTCATCAATTAAAAAGTTCTCCTGATCCCAAAAGACCAGCCACACACCCAGGTCAATAAGTAACTCAGAACTTATCCAAAAATCACACTGATGCCAGTCCTTTAGTATGTAAATTGAAAGAAAGAAAGAAAGAAAGAAAGAAAGAAAGAAAGAAAGAAAGAAAGAAAGAAAGAAAGAA
>ML677368.1:3195298-3222478 GCA_007922305.1 Dermatemys mawii
GAAAGAAAGAAAGAAAGAAAGAAAGAAAGAAAGAAAGAAAGAAAGAAGAGCATTAAAATTGGTTGCAGGAATCAAATACATAAAATAATTGCAAAGTTCTTGGTTCAGGCTTATAGCAGTGATGCAATAAACTACTGGCTTAAGACAAGTCTCTGGCTGCTTTCAAATTATTACAAGGTCCCCAATTCCTTGGTTAGAATGCTTCCATTAGTTCATAGTCCTGAGGCTGGAGCAGAAAAGAGACAAAATGGAGGTGTTTCCAGAGCCTTTTACATCTTCTACCATGTGGAAATAATCCCATTGTTCTTACTGTGGAAATATACAGTAACACGATGGTGGTTGGAGTCACATGGACAAGCCACATGCCCATGCATTTTGCCTAGTCACAGCAGGAAATTCCATTAAGTGTAATAGGCATCTCCCATGGTTCATTATCAGTTAAATGTTCTTTTGATTTAATTTAAATCAATTTGACTAGTCCTTCCAAGATATGCTGGCTATCTGCCTTGTGGGCATTACTGCAGAACCAAACATTTAAAATCAAGGTATAGAGCCAATACTTATAACGTCAACTACAAAAATGATACATGCATAAAAATAGCATTATCATAACCAGAAAATCATAACCTTTTAATTGACATCTTACATCCCACACTTTGTACAAGTTTTGTTGCAAATATATACCAGCAACTGCAACAATGGTCTATTTGGTCATATTTTAATTAAATAACATCACAACCCAATGTCTGGTTACTGCGGGTGGGGAGGTGTCGGGTTATGACCCACACCAACCCCTACTCAGCTGTGGCTGCCTCCTACCTATGTTGGGCTGCTGCAGCTCCCAGCGCTGACTCTGTAGACGAGTTCCTCCTGACCTGGGCAGAGTGGTGGAAGGGGAAAAGCAGCAAGTGACAAGGGAGAGGGGGGAAGAGGAGTGAACGGGACATCGGGGGATAAAGTGGGGCAGGGGCAGGGCTCAGGTGGAAGAGGTGGGGCTGGAGAAGTTCCATCACTCCTGCTGGAGAATCCAGTTTTTAAATATTACCATGTTGGCAACCCTGCTCAACGAGTCTGACTTAACAATAAACCAGTATATATGCATGCCTGCTTTTCCTTAATGCTTACCACTCCCTGGATCTGAGAAGGCCCAACAACTTCAGCCACCACTTGAAGAGTCCACCTATGTCAGCCTGTCTTTCTTGACAGCTTCTGACAATTGATGCCCCCACATCCCTTTCCCTGAGAATTATGTTTTAACTGTTTAGTGTTCTTTCAATCTCCAGGCTGCAAGGTTTGGGGGAAAAAAGGCTTGCAACTTGTAGGAGGCAGGATACAGGATTCTTAAAGCTAATATTTCTCCCCCCACCCCATTTTCTAGTGTATGCTGAGGCATTCTTTTTTGGAGTGTCACTGTGTTGCCATTCTGTTCGTTCTACCCACATCCCCATACTAAGCTACATCAGTGCGTTCATACCGGAAGGTCTTAGAACCCATGTACAATAACTTCACCTCATTGACCAGGTATTGTTATATTATTACATAACATCTCATCTGTCACAGTCAGTATAGCTCAAACTGTGATATGATGAGAGCTACATCTGCATCCACAAGGAGCATGGACCCTTATTCTCAGTCAGGGCTCTTCCTGATTGATTTTTTAAATTATATCTGACACCAGTCTTCCGAACTGCGTCCCATTCTAAATAAAATATATTCTTAATTTCACTGTGCATTTGTATTTTCTAGGCATTCACAAACCCTTCTTGGAAAAGGCAATATGAAATGTAAAAGAAAAAATTACTCACAAACACTTTTGATTTAAAAACATAAAAGAATCCATTCCCCACACTGGTTATTGTTGTCACATAAAAGAAAGTTAAATATAAATATTTATATTTATAAACTAAAATATGTTTTTATTAAAAACCCTTTGTTTAATTCTGTCATGTCAATTACAATACTTTTTCTGACCTTCTAATGCTTTCTAAAAAAAAAAATATTTCTTCTTCAGTAACAAAATATCAGGACAAGCAGATGTCTTGGACACTATAGATACTATCATCATACTGCACATTTGTCAAAGCTATTTCTTACATTAATTTAGGCCAACATTTTCAGATGTGGGTTCCTAAACTTAAGCATCTACAAGCATCTACACCCATATTTAGAAACATAAATGGCTAGATTTCCTAAGATGCTAAACACCATAACTGCCATCCTTGTTGGTAATCATTAAATGTTTGACACCTGAGAGCTGAAAACAACAGTTCCATTTGACATGGAACTATGAACAACAATTAGATGGTAGCAACTTTAAATCACTAGCACCAACAATTAGTTATAATTGAAATCAGCAATTTAGGAATGAACAAATCTCACTGCATGGACATTTTTTTAAATGTAGTGATAAAACTATTGTGAAAGAAAAGTGCAAAAAAAAATCTTTACTTTTGCCATAATATTTACCTAAAATGTTGAGAACTGGGCAACTATCAGGTAAGTAGTAGTTCAACTGAAAAGTCTGCATGAGACATAATTTCTAATATTACAATATATTTCCAAGAGATAAGGTGGGCCAGGTAATTCCTTTTATTGGACTAACGTCTGTTGGTGTGAGAGAGAAGCATTCAAGCTTACACAGAGCTCTTCTTCAGATCTGGGAAACTAATTCAGAATGCCACTGCTAAATACAAGGTGGAACAGATTGTTTAGCATAAGTATGTGATACTTATTTCCAGGGACCATTCAAGGTAAAGTGGCCTGTTAACACCCCTCCAGTCATAAGGAGGAAAGCAAGGTCTAAGAGAAGTAGCTGGGGTATGGTTGTAAGTGGGTTATAGAGTGTATGAGTTCATTCGAGAGTGTAGTGTTTTTACCCACGTAGTTGATATTGGGGCATTTAGTACACTGGATGAAGTAAGTCCATTAATGGCTATTAGACAGGATGGGTAAGGAATGATGTCCCTAGCCTCTGTTTGTCAAAGGGGGGTGATGGATGTCAGGAGAGAGATTATTGATGATTACCTGTTAGGTTCACTCACTTGGGGCACCTGGCATTGACCACTGTCGGATGACAGGATACTAGGCTGGATGGACCTTTGGTCTGACCCAGTACGACCATTCTTATGTTCTTATAACATATGTTGTGATAGGCATCTGTAGGACCATGGATCTCGAAAGGTATGTTGTGGGGGTGTTGATCATTGTAGCAGTGGAGATATGTCTGCAGGTTTTGCATTTGTTGTGCTGGCAGAGTCTGGTGCCACTTTGAGTTGGTAGGTCCTAGTCTGTGGGGAGCTTGCTTCTGATGATGAGATTGGAGAGGCTGGGGGGATTGTTTGAAGGCCAGAAATGGGGGTACAGGAAATATTTCTTTCAGGATGGTGTCCCCATCAAGTATGGATTGTAGTTGTTTGATAATACCCTGTATGGGTTCCAGTGTGGGGTGGTAGGTGACATCTAGGAGTGTGCAGTCATAGGGTATTTTTTTTCTATACTGAAGCAGGTTCCCTTGGGGTATTTGTGTGGCATGTACCATGATGCCATCCACTTCTCTGGTGAAGTGTCTTTGTTTGATGAAGGTGGTTCTGAGTGTATATCTCCTATTTTCTCCTTGGATAATATTCTGTGGTATCTGAGTGTCTGGTAAGGATGAGTTTGGGATGGCTTGGAATGTCTCAATTTTCTAGAGGATTCTGGGAGCAGGATTCTCTTAGCATTAGATAAATAATGTGGAAGATTACAGGAAGTTCTGAAACTGCATTTGAATGGTTAATAAAGGCTCAATCTGCATTCATGTTCAAATCTAATTTTTGAATATGTCAACCAGGAGACCAGCTCACAAAGTAAAGAAAACAGAAAAACATGTAATCAGTGGGCTTGATCTCGGTCAAAATAATCACTCGGGATGGCATTATGCTAAGAGCTTAAATAAATGATTGATGAGAGGGTAACCATTGACTGAACTTTGGTCATTGTCTGTTCTGCACCAACTCTCGGGGGGGGGGGGGGCCCCCTGCAAAATATTAACTAGAGAAAACCAGCAATAAAACACCCACAGAGCATATTCCTAAGACATGTAACTCCTTTGAGAACAAAAAATATAAATGCTAAGCAACGTAAATTAGTTGTTAGTTCCCCAATTAACATTTGAAGAAGGTTTGAGACTGTGAGACAAAAGTCCTAGACCCTGTTCTAGAGGATATTTGACTGACCAAGTCCCTTAGAGGGGAAAGAAAAGAAGAGGAGAAAAGTCTCCATCTAGAATTGGTAGATATACTTTCTTTGTTTGCCAATCAGGATACTGTGTAAGACCAACATAGTTACTGAGGGTATATGCTTGGGGAATTGAAGTTTACTAAGGAGTGCATGCTATGTAACTTTTACTGCCTGTGTGATTCTTTCTCAAATAAATTATTATGCAGTAAGCATATTGTTTTCTGAATTTTCACTTGTTGCAGTAATTATCTACCCAGCTGTGTGCCATTAAATATCCATTTCAACAGCAGGTGGTGGTTGCTGGATCTATGAAGGCAGGTGTGATGATCCCTGGTTTTCTTGTAGCTAGTTGTTTGTAGGGTTCCATTTCTGAAGAAGATCATGGCTCTAGGAAGTTGGTGCTAGTGTGGGAATGTTTCAGAGAGAGCATAATGGATGGATGGTGGTTGCTGAAGTTGTGGTGGAAATCTATGAAGGAGTTTAAGTTGACTGATCAGAGGATGAAAATATCATTGATTAATCTCAGGTATACCCCTTGTTTCATGGCACATATGTCCAGACATTGTTCATTAAAGTAGCCCATGAAGAAGTCAGCATACTGGGGAATCAGCCTAGTACCCATGGCTTCGACCATGGTTTGGACAAAGTGTTTGTGATTAAATGTAAAATTGTTATTGGTGAGAATGAAATGGACGAGTTTGGCAATATGTTTGGGGTAGATATCTGAGGGTTGTCTGTTGTTTTGTAAATATTTGAGGCATGTAGCTCTGCCATCATTGTGAGGAATGTTGGTGTATAGGGAGCTGACACTGATGGTGGAGAGGATGTTGTTCTGAGGGAGGTTGCTAATGTTGCAGAATTAATCAGTGTATGAAAATGTATGATGAGGAAGTGAATTGTTTTGTCTGGCCTGTAACTGCGGACATTGTTTATTTGCTTCCGATTTTTCAACCAGACCTATGAATATTGTAAAAACAAACTCTTTTCTCAAAACCAGTAAATTCCTTGCACAGCATAAATGGGGATACCAGTCTCATGTAGATGTCAGCTTTGTTGTGCAGTCCTGCAACAATGATGAAATGTATTGCATCCAGCAAGTCTGCACGGGATAAGCAGGAGGTTTAATTCAATTACTCCTCTGGTTCTCCAGGGGCAGCTATATCTCAGAGGGGCAGCACTCAAGACACAGAGACTGTCTCTCCTCTGCTCCCCATTTCTGTTTACAATGACTCCACCATTTTGCTGCCACTAAAATATTTCATTGTGAGGCTTTGACAACATAATGACTCCTTTATACTTTGGTATACACATATAGACAAATGTCTCTCTGATCTCACAGAAGTCTTATCAGTCTCTCCTGTATAACACAGGCCACAGAATTTCCCTAAAATAATTCTTAGAGTCAGTCTTTTAGAAAAATATCCAATCTTGATTTAAAAATTGCCAGAGATGGAGACTCCATCACAACCCTTGGTAAACTGTTCAGAGACTCTCAGTCTCTCATAATGCATGTATGCATGTGTCACTTGGAGTCTGAAGAGTCTAAAGAGAATAGCAGCTTCCTAGCCTCCCCTCCTCAACACTTTAGAATTTCCTCAGAAAACAAAAATATAAAGAACCCTACAGTCAGCAGCAAATGCTGTCCCCAAGCCAACAGCCAAATTCTCATTTTCAAGCAGGATTGAGAATCTGCATCTTATATCCAAAACAGTACAGGGATTCATAGATTCATGGATACTGAGGCCAGGAGGGACCGCTGTGAGTCATCTAGTCCGACCTCCTGTATAACACAGGCTACAGAATTTCCCTAAAATAATTCTTAGAGTCAGTCTTTTAGAAAAATATCCAATCTTGATTTAAAAATTGCCAGAGATGGAGAATCCATCACAACCCTTGGTAAACTGTTTCAATGGTTCATTACCCTCACTATTAAAAATATAGGTCTTGTTTAACTTCAAATTACAGCCACTGGAGGGTGAGATACCTTCTCCTACTAAACTGAAGAGCTCATTACCACATATTTGTTCCCCATGTAGATACTAAAGCTTTGTCTATACTACCTACTTTTTAGTGATGCAGCTGTGCCACTTCAGCCATGACTCTAAAAGGCACACAGTGTAGCTGCTCTTGGTTGGTAGGAGAGAGCTCTCCCGCCAACAAAACACTTCCACCACCCCACCCCCCCCCAATAAGCAGGAGTAGCTTTGTCAGCAGGAGAGTGCTCTAGCCAACAAAGTGCTGTTCACGCCAGCGCTTTTTGTCGGTAAAACTTTTGTGACTGAGTGGGGCGTGTTCTTTTAACATGGCTGAATAACAAAAGATTTTGCTGATGAAGTTCCAACGTAGACAAAGCCTTACAGAGTGTAGTCAAGTCACTCTTACCCTTCTCTTTGTTAAGGTAAAGAGATTGATTTCCTTGAGTCTATCACTATAAGGCCTGTTTTCTAATAATTTAATCTCGTGGCTTTTCTCTGAATCCTCTCCAATTTATCAATACTTTTCTTGAATTGTGAACACCTGAATTGGACACAGTACTCCCTTGGTCCTCCAGATGTTGAGTCCATAGAACTCTCTCCCACTCCCTTATTTATAACATTCCCCTTTTCCCCCAAACTCTGATTACACTGGTCTACAATTTTTTAGAAGTTGTCTGCTTCAGAGATAAAATGTGATATTTATTATGTATTTTGATGTGCTGAATTCAAATATGACAATTAAAACAACTGATTGGCTACTGTTTCTAAGATATTTAAGTTTTTACATTTTATGTCTATGTATATTGTGTAGATAGTAGAGTTTTAATCATAAATTGTAAACTTAGGTCTTTTCATGTGTTTATGGTTGCTTTACATGATAATATTTCACCTGTCCTGTTTATGTAACACTTTAAAAATCAGCAAAAGGGTTATATAAATAAAATGTATTATGAAACAAAAGGCAAAAAAACTATTATGTACATAGTTTAGTCCTATTTAGTGTCTACTCGGCGCTTCTTGGCTTGTCTCTTGTATTCGTTAAATGGAGCATCTCTTGTCACTGTCCAGCAATAGTCTGCAAGCATTGATGGGCTCCATTTGCCCTGATAGCATTTCTCCATTGTTGCAATGTCCTGGTGAAATCGCTCGCCGTGCTCATTGCTCACTGCTCTGCAGTTTGGTGGAAAAAAATCTAGATGAGAGTGCAAAAATGGATCTTTAGTGACATATTGCAACCAAGGCTTTTGTATGCCTTGAGGAGGTTTTTCACCAACAACCTGTAGTTGTCTGCCTTGTTGTTTCCAAGAAAATGTATTGCCACTGACTGGAAGGCTTTCCGTGCCGTCTTTTCCTTGCCACGCAGTGCATGGTCAAATGCATCATCTCGAAGAAGTTCACGAATCTGAGGACCAACAAAGACACCTTCCTTTATCTTAGCTTCACTTAACCTTGGAAATTTTCCATGGAGGTACTTGAAAACTGCTTGTGTTTTGTCAACGGCCTTGACAAAGTTCTTCATCAGACCCAGCTTGATGTGTAAGGGTGGTAACAAAATCTTCCTTGATCCAACAAGTGGTGGATGCTGAACACTTTTCCTCCCAGGCTCCAATGACTGTTGGAGTGGCCAATCTTTCTTGATGTAGTGGGAATCTCTTGCATGACTATCCCATTCGCAGAGAAAACAGCAATACTTTGTGTATCCAATCTGCAGACCAAGCAAGAGAGCAACAAACTTCAAATCGCCACAAAGCTGTCACTGATGTTGGTCACAGTTTATGCATCTCAAAAGTTGTTTCATGTTGTCATGTTTCCTTTTTATGGACTGCATGATCAACTGGAATTGATGGCAAAACATTGCCATTATGCAGCGAAACAGCTTTAAGACTCATCTTCGATGAATCAATGAAGAGTCTCCACTCATCTGGATTGTGAACGATGTTGTGGGCTGCCATCACACCATTGATGTTGTTGCAGGCTACGAGATCACCTTCCATGAAGAAGAATGGGACAAGATCCTTTTGATGGTCACGGAACATGGAAACCCTAACATCACCTGCCAGGAGATTCCACTGCTGTAGTCTGGATCCCAACAGTTCTGCCTTACTCTTGGGTAGTTCCAAATCCCTGACAAGGTCATTCAGTTCAGCTTGTGTTCTGAGGTGTGGTTCAGAGGAGGAGGATGGGAGAAAATGTGGGTCCTGTGACATTGATGGTTCAGGACCAGAAGTTTCATCCTCTTCCTCTTCCTCGTCTGACTCAAGTGAGAATGATTCTGGTGCATCAGGAACCGGCAGTCCTTCTCCATGGGGTATTGGGCATATAGCTGATGGAATGTTTGGATAATGCACAATCCACTTTTTCTTCTTTGACATACCTTTCCCAACTGGAGGCACCATGCAGAAGTAACAATTGCTGGTATGATCTGTTGGCTCTCTCCAAATCATTGGCACTGCAAAAGGCATAGATTTCCTTTTCCTGTTCAACCACTGGCGAAGATTTGTTGCACAAGTGTTGCAGCATATGTGTGGGGCCCACCTCTTGTCCTGATCTCCAATTTTGCAGCCAAAATAAAGGTGATAGGCTTTCTTAACCATAGTGGTTATACTGCGCTTTTGTGATGCAAAAGTCACTTCACCACAAACATAGCAGAAGTTATCTGCACTGTTCACACAAGTACGAGGCATCTCTGCTCACTTTGGCTAAACAGAAATGTGTCCCTTTGCAAAATCAAACACTGACAAATAAGAGAGCACGACACTGTATGATTTCTAGAGCTGATATAGGGCAATTTGTTCAGCAGAGTGATGTAAGCTTCATTATGATTGCATCATCCATGACTTCTAGGAATAACATGATGCAATTCATATCATGTATGACGCAATACCAGCTTCAGATTGCATCATTCATTGTTTTGCCTAAAAAGCAAGTACTGTCCAAACCCAGTCTTAGATTTATTTATAGATCCAGTCAAAGATGTATTTTAGTCATTTCTGGTTTAAATTGAGATCCCTTCCTTTTATAACTCACTTATCCTCCGCCATTCCCATGTCAAGGGTCGTATATACTGATCCAACAGCATACCTTGAAAACTAGAGCCAATCACCACTTTTAAGCATCATTTTCGTTCTCAGTGACCCAGAATTAGTAAAGTTTGACTACATTTATTTCTGAAGCATTTTGTCTGTAGAGCAGTGTTATTCTAGCTGGCGGATGTGTGGAGCCTGGAATACAGCTTGTCTTCACTAGCAAAACCTGCAAAGTACTTGTAAAGTTTCTAAAACTGCCAATAATCAAGTCTAGAATTTGCCACACCCTACTTCTAGTTTATTGGTTCTTTTTACTAAGTTGTCTCTGCATAAGTGCAGAGAAAAAGTAAATCTATGTGTTCTCCCCATTGCTTCTCTCCCTTTCATGGGATTTAACCCACTGCCCTGTCTCCCCAGTGATATGGGTTACACATACAGAATGAACAAATTCAGCAAGAGATTTTGCAGAATGACTTTAATCAACTTGATGCAATGTCACAAAGACAAAATCAATGAAACTGAGCTTAGAAAAATTGTGAAAAACATTTAGCCCAGGTCTTAATGTTCAACTACTCGATCATCTGCCCATCTGCACTCCACATATACTTCATAAGTAAAAGAAATATGCTCTTAACAAACCCAACATCCAAGCACTTGAACATTTGTTTGTGTTCAAAAATATGTTCCAAATTTTGTGGCTCATCTCAGCTGCATAAGGACCACAGGATTGGGTACATGTTAGTATTTTACCTCTCAACCTGCTGATTTGTTAAAAGGCTATTAAAATGAAAGGATGAAAATGTGAAATGCTTGTGCATGACTACTGACTTCATGGATAAAATATGCAGAAAACAGAGTTCAGGCCATTTTAAAATGTGTTTAAACAATTTGTAATGCGCCCACCATGAAATTCAAATGAAATACTTCTTAAATGAAGATAAACTGACTCCTCCTTTGTTCTGTAACATGTGGAACAAACAAATGTTCTGGATGAGAACATTGTGTATTATACAACGTGGAACACTAAAAGAGTCTTAATCTGGAAGATGGAAAATTAAACATTTTTTTTTCCCCAGCAAGGGGAATTGCTAAGACCTGAGCATAAATGGACATTTCCTTATGAATATTATAATATATAAAATATAGCATAATAAGCTTGGTATAACAGTCTGCCAATCAATTGTTTCATTTTAAAGTTTTTCATCATATGGGATAAAGTTAATTGTTTTACACATATTGTCCTGTGTCAGGCAGGACAATATAAACAATAGTAATTAGTAACTGACAGAGCACCTCAAAATGCAGAGAAAACATTTGAGAGGACTAAGATGGAAAACCCTGTGAGTATCTTCATGCACAGCAGGTTGATGGAAACAGAGAGCTATGCTCTAAAACATTTTTAACATGAAAATTCCCCTGCTATAGACAGTGCAATAAGCCAAACAAAGAATCATGTCCATAGATTTTTTTTGCAATTTCTTTTCCATGGAGAGAGGTCTCCAACAGGGTTCCAAAGGGATCTGTTCTGGGTCAGGTGTTGTATAATATCTTTATTAATGACCTGGATGTAGGAATACAGAGCATAATCATCACATTTGCAAATGACACAAGGCTGGTGGGAATCTTCAGAGGGATCTTGATAAATTGGAGAACTGGGTTATAGACAACAAAGTAAAATTCAACAAAGACAAACATAGGGTACTACACTTAGAAAAGGAAAACCAAATGCACAAATACAGAATGGGGAAAAACTGGCTTGGCAGAAGCACTGCTCTGAAGGGTCTGGGAGTTGTGGATGATCACAACCTCGACATGAGTCAGCAATGCAGTGCTGTTACAAAAAAAGCAAATGTAATTTTAGGTTGTATTAACAAAGGCAGAGCATGCAAGTAATGGGAGGTGATAGTATTACTCTTTTTGGTGCTGGCTAGGTCTCAGCTGGAGTACTGTGTCCAGTATTGGTCACCAGTGTATAGAGAGGATATGGAGAAACTGGAAAGGATCTAGAAGTGAGTGAGAAAAATGACCAAGAGGAAGGAATGCAAGCCATGTGAGCAAAGGCTGAAGGAACTGGGTACATTTAGTTCACAAAAGAGGAGATTAAGGGGGGACATAATAGAGGTCTTCAAATACTAGAAAGGCTTCCTTTAAAAAGATGGAGAAAAGTTGTTCTCTTTTGCCACTGAGGGCAAGACAAGTGGCCATGGGTTCAAAATACAGACTGCCTAGGGAGGTTGTGGAAGTGCCTTCACTAGAGGTTTTCAAAAGGAGGCTGGATTGACATCTGTGTTCGATGGGTTAGACACAACAAATCCTTCATCTTGGCAAGGGGTTAGACTAAATGACCCATGTGGTCCCTGGTAACCCTATGGTTCTACAAGTTTATGATTCTGCAAATGAAATCTCCTCCCTATGGTTTTCCAGGTCTTCTGAGGCTAACATCCCCACTTCAGAAGGGTGTGTTACACAGTTGTTTATGTTCAATAATAAAGGGTTTATTTATTCATTGCAGCCTAAAATACACAAAAATGGCACAAGAAGCACCACACCCATTGAGTTTCCTTAAAACAAAACAAAGTTCCATCAGGGCTTCATGGTCATTCCTTCTGGATCAGCTCAATCCCTCCAGAAAGAGGTCTGTTGCATAGTCCTTTTATAAAATAAAATATACGCATATGTCCCCAAAGTAACAAAATCAAACAATGAGCTATTTGTTGTTTTTCAGGGAAAGTCTTCCAGCTCTTCTGCCTTCCTTTCTGTCTTTCTCTGCCCTTGAAGAATGCTGAGAAGCTCTTCTCCCACCAATCTTCTCTTTAGCCCAAGACTACTTTTTTCAATAAAACATTTGGAAATACAGAACCTGGAAGCTGTATTGTACCGACAGGAGAGCACTGGCAATTCCAGGCCAGCCTTCGCTTTGGATTTCTTTTGCTTCCTCAACTCCTCTGCCCTCTCAGACCACTACATCTCTCTGAGCACCTTCATTCCCTGTCCTATACATATGTTCTTAGAGGCAAACACTGGAACAGGGTAATGCTTCCTTCCACAAAATTCCTGTGTTCCCTAAGCTCTGAGTGGATGAGTGGACACTGCAGGTGGCAAGGTCAAACTCCATGGTAAGATTTTGGCCTCTCTCTCTTCCCACTGGCTAAACCTGTAAATGAGAGCATGATCTGAACATAATGAGCATAGGTAGAGCTCAGAGGTAGATTTGATATGCAAAATGATGACAGGAAAGAACACAATCATCCATCTTGACTTTCATATCCCAGGCTAAGTTTGCAGGTATGGCAATTAGGAAGAAAAAAACATCATTTAACTAGAAAACTGACATATTTGAAATGGAAGGCAGTGAAAGGCAGGAACATTGGTAAAGCAAGAATGACTACATTTTTAAGTGAAAAATCAGGTCACTCTCACAGGGATGGGAGGCATAGAATGACAGTTCCAGTTTAGGGAGCATATAGACATACCCCCTTTCTCCTTTCCTGATACTCTACAGAGTTGAGGTGGTGTGAGGAGTTGGAGGATTCACTGGGTGTGGAGGGGTTGGTGCCACTCCTTCATTAGGGGCAGATATGGTCAGCTACCCTTGTGCCTTACCATCTTAGCTCCTGAAAATCTTTAAGAGTCACACAAAATACTGTTTTCTTTCATGAAACCAGCCAGTACACAAGGATAGGCCATGAAACAAGAGGTGTTCACAGTACCATTTAGTAAAAGGCAAAAATCCTTTTAAGTTCACTTACTTTTCCCTTGGAAATGATATTCTAAGGCCCTGTCTACACCACACAACTTTGTCAACAAAAGGCACCTTTTCTCATTAAAATAGTGGACGTGAACACACTGCAATATAATGAGTGTGACAAAAATCTCCTGTGTTGCTGACAAAATAAAACCACCTCAATTAGAAGCATGGAGCTTTTTGTGGCTAACTGTGTTTTACAAAGTGTCAGTGTAGACACTGTGCTTGGCTTTGTCACTGTAAATGGTCTCCAGGAGGTGTCCCACAATGCCCACCCTGACCACTCTGATCAGCAGTTGGATCTTCTCTGCCCTGCAGACAGGTACACAAGCATCCACCCTTCCCCCTTTTTAAAGGCCAGGGGAATTTTTTTAAGCCCTGTCCTATTTGCTCTGAATAGACAGAGCTCATCACATTTTCCCAGCTGACCATGGTGGCTCCATGCAGCAAATGCTCTCAAGCTTAGACCACTGTGGAGCTGCAGAATATATGGGGAGAGGAGGCTGTCTAGTCCCAGCTCTGCTGTAGCCATAGGAACTTAAATACCCACAGGCAGATTTTTCTTGGACTGTGTGGGACCTGGTACAGTGCAAAGTGAAGATAAATAAAGCAAGCATACCTGAAGGCAAGGAAGGCAAACCGTCACTCTGGTGCAGCATGCAAAATGAAGATGGATGCCATCTTCAGTGACAACTCCACTTCCACACCAAGAGCCCCGTGGACACTTCAGTGGGGCTGGAGGTAGCAAACAGTGGACCGAACCCTGAGGATGAAGTTGTGGATGAGGAGGTCAAGTGGGAGGACAATGTGGTGCACATGGCAAGGCCATCAGGTGGCACAGCAAGTCAGGAACTCTACTTCAGTCTGGAAGGGTCTTGCCAGTCACAACAGTCTGTCTCTGGTGTGCATGATGCAGGAGAGGAGAGCCCTGGTAATGACCTTTATGAGTTGATGCTGCTGAGTTATATGAAATAGAGCTGTGTTTTGCTCTGTACATTCTAGAAGTGGGTGAAGGAATAGAAATGTACACAACTAGCTGTGTTTGCATGTGCTTCCCATTCCCCTGTGCAGCTAAGCAGTGTGGCAGAACAGTGTGTAAATGCACAATAAGATTTCATGGGAATCCTCCAAAGAGATCTCTAGGAAACTTTTCTGGAGGTATTCATCAATCCTCCACCAAAGGTTCCTTGGCAGAGCTGCTTTGTTCCTTCCCACATTGTAGAAGCTCTGCGCCACTCAGCAATCCCTTGGGCAGGGGCCAAAGAAGCATACAGGCGAGCAGAATAGAGACCAGGTCTGAAGCTGCATATGTAAAGGAGATGCACACTTTCATCCTTGCTTACCTTCGGGAGTGAGATATCAGCTTCAGTGACTCCACATCCCGCTTGTAGAAAATGGTAGCAAAATGTACCATATTGTCCTTAGTCACCTTCATTGATCCTCTGAAAACATCACTGTAAGGGCGCGGAAGACATTGTCATGGATGAGTGCTAGGCGCTCTCCCCCTTGTCTCCAGAGAAGGAAAAGGTATTCATGCCCCTCCGCCACTCCTGGGAAGGAAGGGGTACTCAAGGTTAGTGTTATCAGTTCCTGCTCTGTTTTTGTATAGTTTTCAGACCGGATTGAATCGGTGCCCAGTATTTATCTGTAGTGTGGAGACTAATAAGAAGATAGTAAGACACCTGCTTGTATTATGTAATCCCAATTAAGACAAAAACAAGGTATTAGTTATTCATGAGATATGTATGAGATGCAAATGCTTCAGTTATTTTTTTGCCTGTATTCTCACACTTAGTGGGCTTCTTCCCCGGGCATTGCTCCGATGTGCCTGGTCCCCGTTTAGTGACAGCAGCAAGCGGAGCCCCCGCTGCAGGTGTGTCACTTTGCCTTCAATAAACTCACTACTTCTATTCAACAGCTGTTTGTGTGCATCATTCCTACGGGACACAAAAGTACCCTGCAACAATCACCTACACCCCTTGCTTCATCCTGAATGACCACCTTCCCACCTGGGCAGAGCTCACCATGTTTCGGGTGTTATCTGAGCTGTGTGTTTGCCAAAGGTCAGTGGAAAAGTGTTTGTTATGTTACAAAAGGTATATTTTTCTGTAATTATTCAATGCTGTGCATGAACTAACAAATATGCTTCTGTGTATTGCTCCTTGTGCTTATGTGGATGTTGCCTTCAGGAGGTCCTCCTACACACCAGTGGAGCGCCTTCACCAGATAAGGAAGCGACCAAGGCATTGCAAGAAGGATGTGTACTGAGAGCTGCTCCAATCCTCTGAGTCAGAAAAAAGAGAATGCAGGGAGTGGAGAGAAATGGAAAAGTGGGACAGAAAGGACAGTGAGGAGTGCATTCTAAAGTTGCATCAGCGGATGATAAAAGTGATGGAGGAAGAAACTGAATGTGCTCCCCCCACCCCCTCCTGCAGTAGATACAGAACTGTTTTCCATTCCCTCCCCAAACTCCTCCCACACATTCCTTGAAACTTCCCAGAACAATGCAGCATCCAATTCACTCCACTCCTTCAGATGCCTTCCAAAATGATAGCTGGATTTACACAAATCTATGAAAGCCTACACTGCCCTCCACTGCTACTTCCCTACCCACTGATCCTTTTGTGTGTGTTAATTGGTGTTCAATAAAAACAAACTCACTGAAAGATAACCAATCTTTATATTGTGTCCTACATGTACTGATTGTTGCTGCTAGTAAAACATACATGCAGTTTAATAATTTTCTTACTACAAATCCCACTCAGGAATCATCTCAAATTTTAGGCAAAATAAGATAATAGAAATTAATGAAGCATAGCAGAGTGCTGTATAGAAATACATATTACTGATGCTCATTATCAAAAAGCTGCCTCAAAGGCTTCCTGATTCAAATTGCTTCTCCTGTCATAAGTACAAAGTAGCCTAGAATTCCTGTTTACCTGTAAGGGGTTAAGCTAAGGTAAACCTGGTTGGCACCTGACCAAAGGAACCAATGGAAACCAAAGATGCTTTCAAACCTGCAGGGAGGGAAAGCCTTTTTTCTTTCTCTTTCATTTGCTCTGGAGCTATCAAAGGAATCAGATCTATTTCTTCTCTCCATCTATCTATAACCTTTCTAAACAACAGCAGTAAGTAAAGTTAGCCAGGCAAGACACTTTAAGTTTATATTTGTGTTATCTCACTAGTGAATTTCTCAGGTTGTTGGGAATTATCACTGTGTTTTTCTGTATCTTTAAAGACTCAGAGAGAGAAAGGGGGGAGAGGGGGAGGAATTTCTCTGTTTTTCTCTTTGATTCTTTTGTGATTGTAAGTACTCTTTCACAGATTTTTTTACAAGGTATTTATTCTTTTCCATTTTCCTTTAATTAAAATCTTTCTTTTAAGAATTTGACTGCTTGTTTTCCATTGTCTAAGATTCAGGCTTTTTTTGGATCACCAGGATTGGTGAGAGGTTTTTCTCAAGCCTTTCCCAGGGAGGGAGGTTTTGGTTTGGGGGGATTTTTGGAAAGAGAGTGGACTCCAAGTGGCCCTGCCCCAAGTTCTTGGGGTATTTGCTTTGTGGTGGCAGCATACTGTTACAGACACAGGAGAAACTTGTGTCTTGGGGAAGTTTTAACCTAAGCTGAAAAAATAAGCTTGGGGGATTTTTTTTTTCCTGTGGGTCCCTGCATCTGTACCCTAGAGTCCAGAGTGGGGAGGCAATCCTGATACCTCCCCTCCCCCATTGTGATAATTTAATAGCCCTAATATGAGGCTGCTCAAAATCAGCAGCTAGACTATCTGCGTCAGTGCTTCACCCCGGGGAAAATTTTCACCCTTACCCTCAGAAAGGTTATGGAGTATGCAGCAGGCTGCTATGACCATGGAAATGTTTTCCTCATTTAGATCTAACCTGCCATAATGGTAGCGCCCACACACTGTTAATCTGCCAAACACACATTCTATGCTCATTCTGCACCTACTCGGCCTATTGTTGAAGTGCTCCTTGCTGCTATACAGGTTTCCTGTCTGAGGCTTAATGAGCCATGGGAGTAAGGGGTGCTCTGGGTCTCCCAGGAACGCTATGGGCATTTCAGCATCACCCACTGGAATCTTCTGGTCTGGAAAGGAAGTCCATGCTTGGAGCTTTCTGTACAGGCCAGTGTTCCTGATGACGTGTGCATCGTGCACCTTCCCAGCCCACTCCATGTTGATAACAGTGAAATGCTCACTGTGATCCACAAGCGCCTGACATATCATAGAGAAGTACCCCTTTCTATTAAGGTACTCCATCAAAAGATGGTCTGGTGTCAAAACTGGGATATGCGTGTCATCTAACACGCTGCTGCAGTTAGGGAATCCCACTTCCACAAAGCCATCCGCTTTAACACACATTGCCAAGAGTCTCAGGCCTTTGTTGTAGGATGCAATTAATATCCCTCCATACTTGTGTTAATGAAGCCCCCACGGTCGACTATCTGATTCCAAACTGATTTGCAATTGATTGGTAGCAGTCTGCAGTCACGAGCTTCCATCCTGTGATCTCCACATGCTTCTACACGTAGAGGGCAACTCTCATTTTGGTGTCCTTGTGCTGTAAGGCTGGGGTGAGATCTGCACACAGTGCCCGGAAGGTGATTTTCCGCATCCAAAAGTTCTGTAGCCACAGCTTGTCATCTCAGACGTGCATGACAATGTGATCCCACCACACAGTGCTTGTTTCCCAAGCCCAAAACTGACACTCCACCATGTTTTGGCATTCACAGAGA
This sequence comes from Dermatemys mawii, assembly GCA_007922305.1. Taxonomy (NCBI): domain Eukaryota; kingdom Metazoa; phylum Chordata; order Testudines; family Dermatemydidae; genus Dermatemys; species Dermatemys mawii. Next base: position 3,213,012 of record ML677368.1, read on the forward strand.
AACTAAAGTAATTTGATCTTGTTTCTTTCCATGGCACGCAGCAGGTCAGGCAACTCTGATTCCTGTTCAGATTGGGAGTTCATGATATGACCATCCCCAATGTGTTAATAACAGTTACCACAACAACAGAGAGCAGTGCAGGATCCATTGTTTCACACAGAGATGGCAGACACAAAGTAAACAGGGAATGTTGAAAAATGCTGTGAAAAGCAGTCACAAGACCATGGAATACTGAGACAGAAAATAATGCATCATGGGATGTTCAGATTGCACCAACGATGTGCTGCAATCCACTCCACCTTCCCACAACTTCTAGCTGCAGAAGGTGACGAGTAGCACAGTGTGATAGCTACCCATGGACTCTCAGTGTCAGTGCTAGCACACGATGTGTGGACGTGCTCTGCTGACACTGGAAGCATAGTGTGAACATGCACTAGTGATGTAATTATAGCACTTTTGGATTGTGGACAACTTTTGTTAACAAAATTCTGGAGTGTAGATGAGTCCTTAGTGGGTCTAAATCCTGTAATAGTTTACAGTGATCTTTTGCTCAGTACTAAGTCGTTGGAAAATAAACAACATAAAGGCTACAACAGACCTAAAGGCGCAATTATAGGTAGCCTTCTTGACAGTGTTTTGGAAAAATTCCCACTGATGTCAGCAGAACCAGAATTTCACTCAGTATCTCTAACAGAGGTGTGATCTGTCTTGTTAATCTCACTGGATTATTCACTAAAAGATTTTATCTTGACTAAGAAAAGTGATTACATTTAGGTCAGGTTTAGCTAACACATGCTAGCTAAACTTAGGTTATGTCTATACTACTGCCTATGTCGGCAACATTTAAATTGCTCTGGGATGTGAATATTCCACCCCTCTAAGTCACATACGTTACACTGACATATGCACTAGTGTTCCCAGTGCTATGTCAGAGGGCATGCTTCTCCTGCCAACATAGCTTACGTAGCTCACAGTGGTGGGGGTGGGGTCCCATCAGCATAGGGCATCTTTACAACACACACTGCAGCACTGTAAGTATAGACACAGCCAGAGCCTAAACTAAACCTTTTTCCTAGTCAAGACAAAGCCTAACTATTCTCTACTGATCATTTCAGCCAGAACATCTAGTTAATGTTCTTATTCCATAGTCACAAACTGTCTCCCTTGTCTTCTAAGACCCCAAAGTTCTACCTCCAATCCATCTGCCAAACCTCCACCTTTCCCACTGACAGCATCCACAATATCACTGTGAGTTGCTGGTAGAAAAATCTGCACTACATAGAAAACTTAAAAAGTGCAGACAGCACAACATTGAATTTAATATCAAGATAAATAAAACATTGGCTGTTGTACTGATTATGTTACTCATTTTCACAGCTGACTAACACAACTCTCCATTTTTAAAGTTTAAATGAATCTTTTGCAGACTTTCCAATGTGCAGTATTTATATTTATGTGTATGCTTATTAATGTTTATTTATTATTGAATTAGTGCTCCTGAGATGTACATTACTTATAGCACTTAACTGAGTACTTTCCTTTTGAATCTATAGAACAGGTACAGTACAAACACTGCCAGTGCAAGCAAACTCCACACAAGGGATACCAAGTGCCATACACTGCATGTGATACTCATGTATTTACAGCAGTCCTGTCATGCCTACCTGCATCTTAGTGGAGTCTTACACAACTTGCTGAGCGGTGGGCAGACAGCAAACATTTGCCTTCAGTGATGCCTGTCAGCTGCCTGGGACTGCTCTGGCCTCTCTGTTGCATCTCTTGTTGCCCCTCCTGCTGGATCCCAACCAGGAAGGAGGAGCCAGGGGACCAACGTGAGGAGAACAGTACTGGCTGAGGCTTCCCAACCCACATCAAGCTGCACCAGGCTCCCTTAACACAACCTCTCAGCTATCTTAGGCATGTTGGGACAATCAGCCCTTATTAAAGTATTACCAGTTTTGCATAGCGGTATGTCTATCTGGACCTGAATTGAGGCCTCCAGGCAAATAGTTATTTAAAATGTAAAGCAGAGTACTGATAATTGTATTTTTTTCTATTTGATGAGTGTGACCCCCTAGACCTTCGGGGAGCACCCTGTAACCCCATATTCATCATTTGTATATAATTGTGATATTTCTTTTAAACCTGCCATGTATGGTATATGGGAAAGTCTATAATCTGCTGAAAGCCATTGTTCTATCTAAATATATATATCAATAGTACATATAAAGTTATGAGATTGTGTTGTATGTGTTGCATCTCCCATATGCTGAGAGATGGGGAACCCACATATTAGATCCCCAGAAACAAGAAGAAGGGAGGTAACCAATGCCTGGGCAGCTGTCGAACAACCAGCAAACGAATCACAATTCAATGTCTCACTTGCACAAGGCCACACTAGGGGAATTGGCTTAACCTTGCCTGGTGACTCAGCAATGCCCACCAGCCATGCCTGGACTTGTGTTCTTCAAGCACATGGAATGAGGATATAAAATAGAGGGCAGCAGCCACATGGGTGGTCCTATCTCTTCTCCCACCTTCGCTGCAGGCAATGACAACACTGGAGCTGAGGAGACTGATACCCAGACTAACAGGGAGAACCTACGAATGAAAGACTTTACCCAAACTGCAGTATCCAGTGGAATGAGAAAAACTGCTTAGTCCAGATATTGCGTAGTCTGTAAAGGTTGAAAATTTAGATTACATGCTTATCTTTTATTCTGTTTTTGGTAATTACTCTGACTTTCTATCAATCCCTTAAAATCCATGTTTTGTAATCAATAAACTTATTCTAATATTTATTCTTACTGGTGAGTTTGACTGAAGTGCTTGATAAATCTGCTCAAGTGACAAAGGCTGGTGTATGTCCATTTTCCATTGATGAAGTGGTGAACCAAGTAATAATTTGGCATTACTCAAGAAAGGGTCTTGAGCAGTGCAAGATTGCATATTCATAAAATATCAGGATTGGAAGAGACTTCAGGAGGTTATCTAGTCCAATCCCCTGCTCAAAGCAGGACTGACACTAACTATATCATCCCAACCAGGGCTTTAACAAACTGGGCCCTAAAAACTTGTAATGATTGAAATTCCACCTTTGCCTTAGTTAACCCATTCCAGTGCTTTACCACCCTCCTTCTGAAATCATTTTTCCTAATATCCAGCCTAGACCTCCCCCACTAGAACTTGAGACCATTGCTCCTTGTTCTGCCACCTGCCACCACTTGAGAACAACCTAGCTCCATCCTCTTTGGAACTCCCTTTCGGGCAGCTGAAAGCAGCTATCAAATCCCACCTCCCCACACTCATTCTTCTCTTCTGAAGACTAAATAAGCCCAGTTTTTACACATACTAAAACCATTTCCCCATGCTAATTTCCCCCCCTACTGTTACTCACAGCTCTTGTCAACTGTTTGAAATGGGCCATCCTGATTATCAATACAAAAGCTTCTTTTCTCTTGCTGATAATAGCCCACCTTAATTGATTTATCTCATTAGAGTTGGTATGACAACCCCCATCTTTTCATGTTCTCTGTTTATATATATATATATATAATCTTCCTACTGTATTTTCCATCCCTGCATCTGATGAAGTGGGTTTTAGCCCACAGAAACGTATGCCCAAATACACTTGTTAGTCTCTAAGGTGGCACAAGTACTCCTCATTCTTTTTGTAATGAGATTAGCAGTAACAATGTTTAATTGATAAGGTAAGTGCCTGTAGTTGGGGCACCTGCTCCCTTTACCTCTCTCCCCCCCTCCCCTGGGCTGCTGGGGGTGGGGCACAGCCACTTTAACGTCTCTGCCCCTTCCCCCACCCCATTGCAGGGCCTCTGACAGGGGAGGCAAAAGGGGCAGGGACAGGTTCTTACCAGTACGCCATACTGGCCCACTTTCACCCCTGCTCTGTGCTCCCCTGCAGTCCTGTCTGGCCCTTAAGAAGTTTATGCAAGGGAGGGAGAAACATAGCCCCAAAAAATTTATTTGAATAATTTTTGGTCTCTGACCCTTTCATGAGTTCAATGGGAGCATTTTTAATAAAAAATTGAGTTGTGCTGTTAGTTTTGATTGACTGTATCATGTATATCATATATATTTCATTACCTGGCTGTATGATCATAACTCTTAGAATCAGGTTTCTGCTGCAAATAATCACATTTGTGCATTCAAACTTCCATTGTTATTAAAATCCCTTAATATCTACTTAACGATTTTGTTTCCATTAACATATTTGTCAGTAGACTTGTTTGTTACAATAACAAACACTTTTGGATAGCAAACCATTTTTTTTTTCTCAGAGCTCTTATGAAAGGTGCTTTAAAAATGTGCATTATGTTGTAGCATTCCAAAAAGAGCCCTTGCCCCTTTGCTCCCCCCAGCTTCCAAAAACATATTTGTAGTGCACTAACATCTTGAACTGAGAGTCTCTGCCTTTCAGCAAAAAGTACCATCTCAGCACAAGCAAGTCTAGTCAATAAGTTAATGGCATGAATCAATGAGAAAGATTTGGGAGAGATCTTAATTAAAGAAACAACTGCTGATACAAATTATGTTTCCAATGTATTGATATAAGAGAGGCCATGAGGTTGAACAGAGATGAGTGCAGATCAATGCCTTTAACATTTGCATTCCTTTTCATCAGAAACTAGCTCACCTCAAATACAAATCACTCCCTCCATCACCCCCAAAATGCCTTAGAGTTCCTTGTCTTTATTGTTTCCTTAGGAAGCTACTACAAGTGCCTCACTTACAAGGTGAATAGAAGATCTCTATGAGTAGATAAGAGAATGCTATTTTCTCTAAAGCTTTCTGGCTGCTATCTGAATGTTTTTTAAAAACAATTATAAAGAGTTTGGCATCATCACTGTGACTTGCATAACCTCTGTGCTGCATAGTAGAGAAGTAATAATTAAGTGAAAGTTAGCAAAGTTAGTGTATCCAGTTAAGAAACCGCACCCTGATACACACAGGGACAAAAAGTGAAGTGAATGAGTGAGTGAGCGTGTGTGTGAGAGACAGAAAGAGAAAAGGCATTCTCCAGGGGCTGAACAGAACAAATATCCAAAGTCAATAGCTGGATTTCCCAAGAGATTCAATCCGAGACCCAGTATAAAGAGACATCAATCTGTGATGTCAGCAATGCTCAGCATATAGCTAATGGAGCTTCAAAGAATCAATATTCAAAATGGCCTTTTTTAATGTCTGAAAACCCACACCACTGTGACATCTTCTGCTAGATGCAAGGAACATTTGATTTTAGTTAACCAGTTTTATCATTGTCATTCAGAATTTTAAAAGCAGATGACGATTTTGTGTTTTGTTTTTAATTCTGAAAAAAAAAGTGTTGTTCCTAGGATGCTGAGATAGAAGTAATCTAAACTTTAGCTCAGCTGGTAGCCATGTAATCCATCTTATTTTTCTGTCAGGTTTTATAATGAACTCAAAAGCAACCCTAAACTGGTGACATAATAATCTAATGCTGTATAGTACGGATTCCAACGGCTCCCACACTATACTGTTATTTCCCTGCATATGCAAATGGCAGAAATGGAGTAATAATATAAGAATATAATAATAATAATAATAATAATAAGTGAAGCTAGGAGACAGAACTACCATTTCAAAACAATGTATTTTTTAAAAAATCCAAAGGCTCGATAAAAATCAAAAGATTGAAAATCATCTTTTAACATATATATAGTCTTTGTGTGTTTAATGTTTGCAAATCACTGCTAAAATATAAAGTGCTCCCAATGTGCTAAGTTATTAGTATTAATTGTTTTTAAATTACGCAAAATATAAAGCTAAAAATTAGCATATGCCCAGTTTATCAGACAATTGATTTACACACTGAATTGTTTGTAAACCCAATAAATATACAGTAAAAGGATTTAAATATTAAGTAAGCTCATATTTCCAAATGTTAGTTCAAAGGCTAGTAGAACTGGATAGGAAAGAACAGATTCCCCCTACTCTAATCAAGCTTCCCCACATCCTTCTCCCACAAGATATAAAAGAAAAACAAAACCAAGTCAAATTAAGTTGTTAAATGGTTTAAGGATTTGATATCTTTTGCTGTTAATTTTAAGGGCTGAGCTGCAGCTCATTTCTTTTCATCTTCATAGCAAAGCACAGTGTGACCCCAAGGGTCACTGAGGATTATCTCTGTGTCTTTCCCATTCCATCTTACGTTATTAGTTTATGCTGCAAATGAGAACCTGATGTCAGAAATATGCCAAAAATTATTTATAAATATAGGAGAAGCCTGGGTGAAGTTGGATATAGGCCTGTGGGTTAGAGTACAAAGGTCTCAGCGGTAATTAGTATATATCATACTGTGGAATATATCATAAGGTGGAAATTCTGCTCTTACGATAACAAAATATATTGTTGAGATGCTGGTAATGTACATGAAACACCATTTCTAAATGCCAAATGCAAAGCAAGTGTGAAATGTATCGGTGAACCTGTAATCCAAAAGATCTAACTACTCCAACAATATCTTAAAATAAACATGAGAAATTACATCCATTTATAAAAAAAATCATTCAAATTTAGTGTGACCCACTGAATACTTTTTTATCACATACTTTCTTAAAATCTCTCTATAAACATTTTCTTTGATATAATTAAGATTTGAAGAGTTTTAACTTTACAATCGTACTGTAAACTACATATATTTGGTTTGCATAGTGTGTGTTTCCTCTCTATATAGAAAGAAAGCAATACTAGTTGTACAAGGACATGCAGCTAATTAATAGTCAATAAAGATCATGCTATACAATATCCTATCTCCACGTTATCAAAGCAAAGTGGAAACAGCCTGTAATATTTATCATCAGATGAATAAGACAGAAAACAGCTAAGGCACCATTTCACTTTCAAAATGTTTTGAACAGAACTTGATCGTTGAAAAACAGTGGGACAAAAGGCAAATCAATTATGTAGCAACTGATCATAAGAGAAGAGAAAGTATTCCCCTTCCTCGGCAAAACCCACTGAACCAGCATCAGTAACATTTAATAGCTAGTGCTTTTCGTAACAGAGCCCTACTATAAAATATATAAATTCAGTTTCTCTATGCTCACCACACATTACTGGGCAGATGTGTTTGATAAATATGTTATGTTTATGTGATATTGCCCTATATATATTACTCTAATAAATCATAAAGCATGAAGGTCACACATTTGAATAAAGTCATTGTCTTTGTAGCACATCTTCCTTTTTAACCTAGTCTGTAATGAAGTTAGAAGTTAATGAAGTGCTGTGACACAGAGAGGACACACACCCACATACACAACAGAGTTGATGATTAATGCAAATATGCCATCAGAGAGACGTCATATTCCCTATCTTTATTAATGTGAAAGACTTCTTAAGATCTGATGTTCCTTCAACACTACAGCAACAACAACGAAAGATGGTGTGAATGGCTTGTTAACTAAAATAAATTATATTTCTGCTCAACAAGGCTAAATTTACAAATCTACAAACAAGTTATATGTGAGCCTGATTTAATTGTGCTTCTCTCTCCTTCCTAGTGTCTACCTGAGGTCAATCTGCAAACAAAACTGGGTGGGAGAATGATGGACACCCACAGTAATGACTTTCAGTACTTTAAAACTAATTTTTGTCATAGTGTGTATGACATCACATGTGTATCACTATTACTGAAACTGTTCTCTTAGCTGAAGTACTGTATGTCACGTCACTGTATGGTGATATGTGAAATAGGGTAACACTAACCTACACTGTGTGATAATTTTAAAGAATATATTTATCTGATTTTACCTGTCATCATTTACTTGTTTTTGGGGGGAGAGTGTTGAAAACAGATGCCTGAATGAACAAACAAACAATGAATAAATAAAAATCAAAGGCCAAAATTAGGGTTACAAAATACAGAAAAATACAATCATATCCTAAAACTAAAAAACATCTTTTAATGTAGGGGTTAGCAACCTTTCAGAAGTGGTGTGTCGAGTCTTCATTTATTCACTCTAATTTAAGGTTTCGCGTGCCAGTAATACATTTTAACATTTTTAGAAGGTCTCTTTCTAGAAGTCTATAATATCTGAGTGTTACTGCACCTATCTTTTAGATATCTAGACAATCATTGGGATTGTTGTATGTAAAGTAAATAAGTATGTAAAGTAAACTATTGCTGTATGTAAAGTAAACAAGGTTTTTAAAAAGCATAAGAAACTTTATTTAAAATTAAATTAAAATGCAGAGCTCCCTGGACCAGTGGCCAGGACCCGAGCATTGTGAGTGTCGCTGAAAATCAGCTCGCATTCTGCTTTCAGCACCCATGCCATAGGTTGCCTACCCCTGTTTTAATGGAAAAAGAACAGAAAATTCAGTGAAGCCCACTGGGGAACTTAAAAGTGCTTAGATACGACAGTGATGCATACAATGTAAAATCTAAATCTATATACAGGATAGAGAGACAGGTAGATGGACATACATCTTATGAATAGATGGATTGACAGGTAGATAAAGTTAGGAATCAAAATCTGTATCTAGGCACTTAAATAACTGGCTGGACTTTCAAAGAACCTGATATTCATATGGGGATAGCAGGTGCTTGGAACTTGGATTTAAATCAGGGATGAATTTGGACTGATTTTCCCCAATCCCTCCAGCTCCATCCCACACGCTTCATTTTATTGCTTTCCACTTACAAATATAATCATAAAGAGATATAGCAGGATGGGCAGTCCATTTATTCAAACATAGATCTGAAATATAATGTAACCCTTCTGCCCATCAGAGTTGGCAGCAACAAGGGCTGGGTTCAGTATCCGGGGGTTCCATTCCAATAGCACAATACAAAACCAGCTCGAGCCCCCACCCAGTGACCTGGGACAACCATATACCACCCCTCTGGGCGTCTGTAAGAGACAATACTTCCCCTCTCGCAAGCACAGAGTCTGAGTGTACCTAAAGCCTTTTAATAACAGAGAGAAACAATGTGGCATTAGATTGGGGAAACACCACAAACAGGATTGACAAAACAAACCATGAACCAGAAGCCCCCGCTTCCAGCAAATAGGCTGGGTCCTTCCCTTTGGCTCTTGAGTCCCACAACCCCAAAAATCACCCAATAGTCCCAAAAGTCCAACAGCCCCAGAGTCTCTGTTCCTGGACAGTGCAGAGTTCAAAAGTCAATCTGCAGAGTCTTACTTCCCAGCCTGGATGGAAATGGAGGGCAAGGGCAAGGGGCACCTTACGTGGTCTGAGGCCAACTGTGCCACCTCTCCGTGGGGTTCTGCTGCAGCCCTCACCGTAAGCCGCTCTGCTCTGCCGGCCTGTAGGGGGTCGCCGCTGGGGCTCGGCCCTCTGCGGGGCGGTTGGGCACCAGACCGCCCCGCTACACGCCCTCAGACGGGTTGGGGAATAGCAGTTTGCTAGGCTCAGGCCCTGAGGCAGGGCGGGGCCACAAACACGGGGAATAGTCAGGG